>JAHKKF010533010.1:0-33322 GCA_019740295.1 Labeo calbasu
ACTGGATGCCTTGACTGTGTGAACGGTATCATGAAATCTGATGATTACCAAAGAATTTTGGGGCGCAACGTAGTGGCCAGTGTCAGAAAGCTGTGTCTTCACCAGAGGTCATGGGTCTTCCAGCAGGACCTGAAACACACTTCAAAATGCACTCAGAAATGGTTACAAACAAAGCGCTGGAGAGTTCTGAAATGGCCAGCAATGAGTCCAGATCTCAAAAACAGCAGTTGGGAGAAGGCATCCTTCAAATCTGAATGACCTGGAGCAGTTTGCAAAAGAAGAGTGGTCCAAAATTCCAGTAGAGAGGTGTAAGAAACTCATTCATGGTTACAGGAAGCGATTGATTTCAGTTATTTTTTCCAAAGGGGGTGCTACCAAAAGTTAAGGTTTCCAATAATTTTGTCCAGTGCATTTTTTGGGTTCTGTGTGGAATTGTATCAGATTTGACTTTTCTTCTGTTTTTTGTTTTTTTTTCTTTGTGTGTGTTGTGTTGTGTTGTTCCACTACAAACAAAAAAATAAACGTGAGTTTCTGAGAGAAGGGTTGCATTTTCTGACAGAATTGCAAGGGTGCCGATATTTTTGGCCATGACTGTACATTCTCCTTTCATAAGTTGCGGTCACTCTAAACATGTTGTTCTCAAATTATTTTCATTTTTTTTTTTTTTTTGCATACAGATTCATTTTTTATAACTGATAACACCTTTACTGATTCACATTTATCTTTTAGGGAGTGGAGGCAAAGAACCTGTCATAAAGTTATCTGTTTACCTCGGAAGTCTGACAAGAACTCAAGTTCATTGTAGGTTAACAAGGTGTGAAAACCAGTACCATAAAGCCCGAGTTTACAGACTGCAGGTGATTGAGACTCACCCATCTAAAAGAATGCATCATCCAACAGTATTATGTCTGACATTTAAAAGCTGCAATTCCACAAATCCCTGAAAATTTCCCCCCAGTATTAAGTTCACACAATAGCATCACAGCCAAAACAACCTCCACCCTTTTTGAATAATACCCAAACAGAATCATGGGTCTGTCATGTGGGAAGGTGTGATCTGGATCACCACTGACGTCCCACGTTGATCAATTCTCATCCTGTATTAGTATAGAATATGCTTTTACAATACTTGAAAACCTATGTGTAATCATCTCTGTATTTATTTCAGTATTTCATTATTTTATTTTACTCTGTCGCGCTCTGTACTGCCCTTTATCTCTCTCAGCTGTTCTACTGTGGTGTGTTATGGGTTCATCGAGCTGGTATGCGGCAGGAATCTTTGGATCAAGGTAATTTCACTCTGTTTGAGATTTTCCCAGGATGTTAAGCTTCCCTTTACCTTTGTGTGCCTCAGCAAGCGAGATAGCAAGCGACACATGTTGCAAACACACACACACGGTGGCTTCTGGCATTTGACGCCAGCAGCGGGGCAGGGGGAACTTAAAAGATACGGATCGTAAATTACACCCGACACTAGAATTTCCCAAAAGGATCAGATTATTGCAGCCTGACTCAAGTGTGGGGCTATACTGTGAATTCATGTGTGGTAGGGTAATCGTGATGGAGCGCTATTTGATTTGTAACACCCCTTGCTGGAGGGCTAGAGGCCTGAATGGGGGACCTATCAGTGAACCTTTAAGAATCGTATCAGAGTAGTTGATCCAAAAATGAAAATTCATTTTCTCTCCCTTATGTCGTTCCAAATCTGTATCCTTTTTTTCCCATCTGTAAAACAAAAAGAGTCACTTTTAGTCCATGTAATTTGTGCATTACATTGCAAGCTGTGAGTGATGAACAGATTAAAATGTAAGTTGTTATGCAACTGTTGCGACCAAATTATTGCATCAGTGAGTTGAACTAGATCAGTCCAACTTGTGAATGAATCATTCACCAAGTCAAACGATTCAAAAGATCTTTCATTCCTCAAATGGACATTGCTACCTCTCTAATTAAAGGATTAGTTCACTTCCAGAATAAAAAAAAAAAAATTCTTCTCCTGATTATTTATTCACCCCCATGTCATTGGATGTTCATGTCTTTCTTTCTTCAGTCGAAAAGAAATGAAGGTTTTTGAGGAAAACATTCCAGGATTTTTCTCCATATGGTGAACTTCAATGAGGATCAAGGGGGTTGAAGGTCCAAATTGCAGTTTCAGTGCAGCTTCAAAGGGCTCTACACAGTCTCAGCCAGGGAATGAGGGTCTTATCTAGTGAAACAATTGGTCATTTACTAAAAAATACTTTTTAAATATAAATGCTCGTCTTGCACTACCTTGACTTCACGCATTTTGTAATCACGCACATAATAGTACCGACCCAGTGTTTACAAAGCAAACGTGCAAAGAAGGTCAAACGCCCATAACAAAAAAGGTAAAACAACGATGTTGAACGATTTAGAAGTTGGAGGAGAAAATGAGATTGCGAAGTACACAGACGAGGAATTAACCACGCTTGACCTTTCCAACGCGATTACGTACTTTAATGCGTGAAGTCGCGGACGCACATCGCAGAGCTAGTGCAAGATGAGCATTTGTGGTTAAAAGTATACAAACTTTACATTTTTTTGAAAATGACCGCTAGATAAGACCCTTATTCATCAGCTGAGATGGTGTAGAGCCCTTTGAAGCTGCATTGAAACTACAATTTGGACCTTCAAACCACTGACTCTCACTGAAGTCTACTATACGGAGAAAAATCCTGGAATGTTTTCCTCAAAAACCTTCATTTCTTTTCAACTGAGGAAACTTTTTTTTCTGAAAGTGAACTTTCCTTTAAAATCGAATAAATTTAGTATATATTTTGTTTTGTTTCTTGCACAATGCTATCATAAAACTCCAGAAGACTTGGTATATACCGCACGAGTGGCATGCAGCACTTTTATGATGCTTTTTTTGGTCATTTTTACACTTAAAATGTTCAGTCCCCAATTCAGTTGCATGGAAAAGAGCTAACAGCACAGTCAGTGTTGCAAAGTCTGCAGTTTTCCCGTGGAATTGGGCTACTTTAACACTGTTGCCACGGGTTGCTTTTGATGTCTGCGGGTTAAATCGACCCCAATAATGTGATATTTAGCCCCTGAAATGCGAATTTACCAGGTTAACCCCAACAAAAAAACGTGTATATTATCCTCCAGAATGCAATTTTTAACAGGGAACCCCCTCTTGAAATGCGATTGGGCTAGTTTTGGGCTACTTTTGAGTAGCGGGTTTTGTTGTGAAAACCTGGCAATTCTGAGCACAGTCTTCAGAATATTTTCTTTGTCTTACACAGAAGAAAGTCATGAGAATGAGTAAATGATGACAGAACTAATATTTGAATGAATTATCCTTTAAAATAAATGTTTAACCTTTTTAAGGTGTGCTGACTTATATCCCTCGCATTCAGTAAGTATAACTTCAAACATGTTTTTAGGCTATATATGGTTAGCACTATTACTGGAAACCCTAAATGAGGTGACACCTGAAGTATGCCGAACGTGAGAATTTGCAGATGATCTCTCTCACATCTATACTTTAACCCCACCTGATTTTAACCCGACAGGTTCTTATCCAAGAACACAACTAGGTGACTAGGGCAACCAAGGTGCAAACCCATCTAAAGATGCCATACCTTGAACATACAGTGCAGGTGTGAGTGTGGGATTGCAGGAGAACTTGACAGGAACCTACACGAGTAAAACAGAAGTGCAAAGCTTGCATTTGTATCAGTGCAGACTAGTTTGCTACAGGTGGTCTTCAGCTGATAGAAAAAGCAACAAGATTCTGTGCAAAACTCAAAAAGTTAATTTAGTTGCAAGATGGTTTCAAGAAAAAGCACTGTTTGTGCTCAAAGTGTGTTTGATCTCGACGGCTACATTGTTGACAAAGCTGAAGTATGCTTTGCTCCCAGGTGGAACTTCTCAGGATGTTTTCCCAGTAATGCAAGAGTCAGCCATGCAAAGTCGGGATGGCATTTTTTGTGCTGACGAATTCTTGAGGGACATAACCTGCCCCCGAAATGTCCTTGCATTCTCCAACAAGGCTTTTGTTTCTCTGTGTGGGCTCTTTGCTCGGAGGGAGAGGGAAAAAATGGGCACTGGAATGGTAAAGTATCAGCCAGCAGCTGTTGCGTGAGTGACAAACTCAAGGGCTTGTGATATGAGAGGCACAGAGGAGAGGAAGACAGCAGTAGCTGTGCTGTCCAACATAAAACGAATAGACTGGCATGTTACAAAGAAAAGATGGTACCTGGGCACAATAATATTTGCATGCACGTAAGAGTCTTTGTGCAAGTTGAGCCCCCGTTTTGACGGTTGTCTGTAATGTTTGAATGAGGATTCGGGAGAATGAATGCTGTAATGTTGGTCATGTGCTGGCAGGGGGGCTTTTGACAGGGATCTACATTGTCAATTTAGACTAGACAGACTATGTCTGAAGAAAATGTCTGTCAACACATTGTCCAGGTTGCCTTTTGATGTCTGAAATGAAGATAGGGTAAAAATAACATAGATTCCTCCAGTAATTTTTTTTTAAGTGAGGCAAAGAAGGTCTTTCTCTTTTTTTTTCTAATAGGAGATATGCCTGAAGCTATTTTGTCACTGCTGCTCTATACAGTTATTTCCTAAGGTCTGATGCACCTGTTGTGGGTTTGTGCTAGTAAATAAGATAAAATTGAGAAGCAGTGTTACAACGTTTCCACTAGTATGTGAACAATGCTTAATTCCTCTGCGTCTCTCAAACTGTTGGACACTTCTTACCTTTATTTGGCTAAACAAAGGAATTCAGTCAACAATAAGGCTTTGTTCATTTTGCTTAAAATAATGAGTGAGTTTTAAAGAGTTTGTGAGGCTGTCGCATCTGAATGAATGTGTTAGGCAGTGTAAAACATTTAACAGATCAGGTCATTTAAGGCTAGTAAAGCTAGCCAAATTAATAGGCATAAAGGAACTAATTGAGAATCATTATACATTTTATTAAATATCTACACATGTTGCTTTATTTATTTTTTTCATTTTTAAAAAATGAATTAACATGTGGATGAATCTGAAAGTTAGTTTCACATGCTTGGGCATATTAAATTAGATTTGTTCCTCATAGTTGGATGAAAGAAAGAGTGATTATATACGTATTTAATTTAGTTCTGTGTAAACTGTTTAACTGTTTTTGCTTTTAACAACAGCAGTTTTATCATTTACAATAATTGTAAACTATGTCAATTAATGAAGCATATCAAATATTTTTGTGATGGATGGCTAAGTGCTTTTGTTTTCATTCAGTAAGGACATCTGCAGTTGCTCAACCACAACATTATAACTGTGAGAAATCTGTTATTTTGTTATTCTCTTTTTTATTGTTAATGGTAAAGACATTTGCTGCTTGATGATTTTGTTAAAAATGCATATAATGCATGTATTTCGTAAACATACAAGTCTGTTAAATAGTCACCTGTTTATTCAAAAATACACGATTCTCCAGAAAACCTATTTACTTTGTTCTGAGAACTAATGTTTGTATTAACTTAATAATATATAAAATTGTGATTGATGATGATGAACTTTATAAAAATGTTTTCTGTTTAACTGCTCAATTAAGCAGAATTAAACAATACTGTAAACAAAGAAATTGTTTGTAATTGTAACTGAGAAAATAACTGGAATTAATTGAAACTGAATTAAGTAAATTTGGAGAATATTTTTATAAATGATACGGTACAAAACAAAAGTGTAAAATTATATTTTGTAACATCAGTTGGTAACACAAAGATTGTTTTAATATTTTATGTTTGATCTTAGTAAACAAACATGTTTTAAACAAGTCTACAAAAAGATCTTCCTCTCAAAATATTTTGTAGAAAATTTAAATTTTAGATTTAAATTTTAAAGTTTAGATGTGCGCCTTTACATTATTTGTAAAAAACATTTTCTTTGGTTTAGCAGATGTATTCTACTCGGAAAAAAATTATATTCATAGTAATTAAGGATGATTTCTTAGTATTTGTGGCTTTTTTTTAGCAACAATGGTTTCACATCAAGGAAGTGTTTGTTCAGCGCTGTAGGTTACTGCTGTAATGCATAATACTGATATCTGAGCTTAAATGAAGAGAACATTGTAAATGATTAAATATTTGTGTCTCAGAATTAGTTTTACTATTATCCTATTAACGGATGATTGTTTCATATAACTGTGATGCTATTTCTATGTGTTTAAATTAATATTATAATCATATTTATGATAAAAGATACGTATTTAATCTTATCGTTGAATTTATGAGAAATATAACTATCATTGTTTTAGAATTTGCTTTGTCTTACTGTGTGATAAAGACCACACAGAAAGACTTCCTTGATTTATGGAAACCTAAACCTTAAGCTCTTCGAGTTTCCATGGCAGAAAACATCTAGAGTAATGTGTGAAAAACTTAAATGTAAAATCAGCTATGATATTTGAAGGGTCTGGCAAACTTTGTTTGGGTGTGTCTTCACGGATATCGCGTTAATTGCAGGCATCCGGGAAATAGCATGAGCTGCTTAGCCCAGTAAGAGCAGCCTTGTGTGACGTCATTATTCCGCGAAAAAACAGCATGGTCAGGTTAGAATATACAGGCGTGAACCACAGACAGGCATTTGAATCAGACCGTAGTTAACTTGAGTTTTAGAGGGGATATGTGATGTTCTCCCGTGTCTTTTTTGACATATCATATAAGCGATTTGTTTAAGACTGTTTACTCTGAAAGATTTATCCCGGCTAAGTTGTTTGGCGTCTTGAATGTCTTAAAATGAGCTCAAATGAAGCTATAAGCGTTGATTTATAGATGAGGGTTAGAATTACACGTCACTGGATGGGGATTCAAAACGTTGCTGACAGACGGATATTTATATATTTTATGAAGGTATTTTATGCGAATAAGGAAAAAACCTTACAGAAACAACTTTAATGTTGCGTCTGTTTACACATAAACGTTTTTAAACAATCAAAAACGTTCTAAAGCTCAATCTTTGAGTACCGGTAATTTATTAGTAATTGTTTTGTTTAAAAAAGAACATCTGAATGATAACCTGAAAAGAAACGTTTTATATCGTTAAAATGAAAAAAAAAATGCATCCTTGATGTTATTATGACTCGTAGTGCCACTGTTTGAAGCCATTAATGCAGTATTTAGATATATGAAACCCACTCATGATACCTTGCATTACCGAAATTTCACGTGTCGGCTGCATGTGGGTAACATTGCAGTTTCCATAAATAACGCGCATGTTTAATTAGGAAATGAAATGACTACGTGTTTCAGCATTTGAGTAATTGGAATTGCTTAATTACACCCTAAATTCCATGCTGTCGCTAATAGAAATCATTCTGCATGCTCTGTTAATTTAGATTTATAATCCCTATTGCGTTTGGTCAGGGTGAAGTACTTTAATAGAAATATAGACTAATGAGGAGATTAACTTTGAAAATGATGACTTTCATATTATTTAATTGTATTGCGTTTTGCCCTTTTAGCATAATTTGTAATCTGCTTCACTTTATCTAATAAGACAGGGACCTTATAATTAAAATATCTGTGAGTTTCTCAAAGCATCACATTAAGGGTTGCAGATATTGCTGTCGCTCTGCTACGTTTTTATAAATTTACTTATGACATCTGCGTGCGGCAGACTCTGGGAAATAGCAACGTTGATCAGGTGATCGGCAAAATAGATTAGGTTCTTCCTGGCACTTTAGAAGGTGAACTTCCACAGACAAAGTCTGCCCGGTAACAATCCGAAAGCCCTAGACGCGCGCAGAAGAACTATTGGCTATGCAAATTGACAAAGGGGAGGAAACAATCTACAGCGAGAAAAAAAAAAAGTTTTAAAGAGACATTTCCTATCACATTTAAAAGTGTTGAAATGAAGCAACTGTTGCAAAAGTACATAGCTGCGGTCTGTTGAGTTCTTCAGAATCACTGTAACATGCTGGAGAACCTCGAGATGCTCCTTGATCAATAACTCACTGTAGATGTTCTGCAGAAGACACATTAACGCTATTTAATTCTGATGTCCCTATTATACGTAATGTTACACTGCTTTGCTACTTAAAAGACTTTCTAAATGGGTTTGTGCGTTGTGCACGTTCAAATCCGTCACCTGCATGGCAGAACGCAATTTGGAACGCTCACATCTCCTTTTGAGGCTTGGCTTTTTGATCCTAAATAGAAATATGATGCTTTATATAATGCACTGAGGGCAGTTCAAGAGAATAACTATCATTCAGCTGCTATCTCTGTCGAGAGAGCGTTGCTTCATGCTTTCGCTGCATTTCCTAGAAAGCTATCTCGTTGACCACAGGCGTTGCTGCTTCATGTAAGATAGCTTTATTTCGACTTTGTGATGACGAGGTGGCGTTTTAGTGTCCTTAAGTCAACAAAAAGAAAGATTTTTTGCAATTTATTGTTCTAATTTGCGTAAAAGTCTGCCTGGGCATGACTATTGATCATCAAGGATTGGCATAGCCTATTATCTGATATGAAATAATATCATTAATAAAAAACAAAACAAAACCACTTTTAGAACTTTTTGCGATAGCATATATAAGTTGAGTGTTGCATTGGGTGCGCTGTGTTTATGTTTACGTTTATGTTTACCCAGCCTCGTTAAAATAGTTGCGCATTAATGGATGAGTTGACTAAGAATGAACGTCTTGCATGATCCATAAAAATATCAGCCAATATTGTAATTCTTGTCCATCTTGTGGGGGCTATTGATAACCAGAGCAAGAGGGCTGGAAAAGAAGAGGAAGACCGAGCATGTTGCGTCTGGCCAATAATAAGATCTGCTTTGTAAGGCTTGCGTCACACAGCCTTACATCTGCAGACCTCAAATGTTGCAGCGAGAGGAGCAGAGCAGAGAAAGAGACTAGTGGGGAAAAGTTTGCAAAAGGATCAGGACTAACCTGGACAGCCTTGTAGACTGATTTTATGTGCCTGAGAAGTCCTTTCCACTCTTTTTGACATTTCGCAAGCATTGTATTTGACTGTTTGTAGGCATATTTGAGATCGAAAAGGACTGTAACAATCATGGAACTGCTTTGTCTCGAGATGGACACCATTGTAAGAGCCCGTCCTGACCCGAATCTTCTATATGATGACAGGGTACTACAGAGCTTGTTGACCATCGAAGAGAGGTTTCTTCCCCAGTGTTCATATTTTAAATGCGTTCAGAAAGATATTCAGCCCTTTATGCGGAGGATGGTGGCAACTTGGATGTTGGAGGTTTGTACTTCACCGATCATTTCCGTGCTTACACCGTATCTTCAAAACGTCTAGCAAAGTGTTTTCTCCTTTATTCTGTCACGTAAGCTCTGTAGAATGCAAGTAAAGGAGCTTCTTTAATATTTCCGAAATGGCAGATCCGATTTTGTCGCGCTATTTATTTTATTGCAGTCATAAGCGCTGATTTTGGACCAAGTTCACGATTAGATTTGCAGGGGGATGGAGGTTTTCGACATATGTCAGTGATCATAAGCGCATATTTCCTAAAGTTTTCGGTTCCGTTAACACAGAGGACAGAATCGTGCTTAATGTTATTTATTTATTTTTTGGATAAATATTTCCATGCACACGTATGCACTTCAATGCTTGCCGCTGTGCTACATCTAACCATCGCCATGTTGGTTTTTCTTTCACAACAACTTTATCGCAACAAAATGATCATAACAACTCTTTACATGTGCATGACTTGATAAATGAGCGTTTGAGCTATATATTTATGGTTGAATATATTGGGAATTACTTTTCTATAATTTTGTACAATTTTTTGAAATATATGGTTGCGGAAGGGGCGAGGGCCCGCACTGCTTCTTAACCCATGCTGATCGAAGTCTATAGCCTTGGAATTAAGTTCGGTTTTTGTCAGAATCCTTCATATTTCTTATCTCTGAATGTTGGAAACGTTAGAGGAGGACCTTAGCTTTATTTTCATGTCTTAAATTGTCAGGTGAATCGAGCAGGAGAATTTATAAAAATTTTTGAAAAAAATATTTCGGTCCGATGGTGACGCACTCATCTAAGACCGCATGCTACTTCGTTTAAAAAATCGCGTTTTAATCATATAAAACTTCGATTTGATAGCTTGTCAATTGTCGGGAATGATGTGAAAAGGATTGCTGAATATTTAGAGGTTTGAATAGTAGACCTAGACAATTTATTTATATTTTTAAATATTTTATGAAAATATGACGAATTAAAAAAACAGATCCCGTACTGTGTTGCATGGGTGTTTTTTGGCTCGGGCGATTGTGACTTGAATTCATTTCTTACTGAATGAACCAAAGGAATGTGAGTCTATTGACAAAGATGTTAGAGTCCCCTTTTCATCCATTCAATTTATACATTTATAACAGCGACATGACAAAAAAATCGCACTTTTTTTGGAATCAATCTCTAATGGTACCGTGACGATTTACAACCTGTTATCTATGCAACTGATGGACAATACTACGTATTTCGTTTTCTCGTCATAATTATTTGATGCATATATAGTCATTGTGAGTCATATAAATTAGACTAATTTTGTTGCGCCACGTGCATCTTTTCCTCTGAACTTATTAAGTTATGCCCTGCCCTTTCCAGGTCTGCGAGGAACAGAAATGCGAGGAAGAAGTTTTTCCACTGGCTATGAACTACTTGGACCGATTTTTAGCGGTGGTACCAACAAGAAAATGTAACTTGCAGTTGCTCGGCGCAGTGTGCATGTTTCTTGCGTCTAAATTGAAAGAGACGCGTCCATTAACTGCAGAGAAGCTGTGCATCTATACTGATAACTCAATCAGACCGCAGGAACTGCTGGTAAGCACCTAATAAACTCTTTGCATACCGAAACTTACTAACTTATCTGTAGTGACTGCTGGAAATTTGTTTACATACCTTATTCACAGTTTTCCTAAATATATATTGCCAAGCGTTTATTTGTTTACATTACAGTGTATACTGCTGTTAGGGGTACACTAAATCTTTTAACAGTCATCCCACTTAAAATAAAATTTCAGGTTATGCAAATACTTGTATACTGTAATTTGTGATGGAATTTTTCAAATTGTATGTTTACAAATCAATGACATAAGAATTAAAAGCAGTCTGCAGTAAGTTCTGTTTGACAAAATATTCTCCCGACTGATGGATGTTCTCCACAAACATTCAAATATCAACTCAGGGGTATTAGAGTACGTTTCCATGCATGACAGGGCTATTACGCCATCTAGTGGCAACTATGCAACCCACAGCTTACATCAAGGCTGAGGTCTTGTTCCACCTGTATTTGTTGGCTGATTATAGATAGTCTTACAGGAGTCCAGTGATTTTAAGACTCTGCCAATTAAAAGATCTACTGATTACTGACGGTCTACTGACTACTTGTCACTGTCTAATTGGCTAATCATCATTCAAAAAAGCAAATACTGAAGACACAAAGGCAAAATATGCTGGTAAATTATTCATCACTCAGTGTCAAGGGGAAATACACTACAAAGTGGCATAAAAACTTTCGACTATATTACGCCTGCACTTGGGTTTTCCTCCGCTCTTGACACTACTGGCTCATCAGTGTCTAGTGGGCAGTTTTCTAGTTGCTCAGGCCAAAGATAAAAATTATTCCTCATAGTCCTCAGCAAAATGCTGCTGTGATGGGGTTTTTTTTCTTAGCCCGGGCTTAGTGTCATATCTTTGTAGTTGTTGTTAGAGCTTCTGCTGGTCTGCAAAGTCCAACAGATGCAGGAAGCCGAAGATCAGCTGTCACAGTCGTCTTCATTTTTGTCCTCGTTAGCTGGCAAAAGTTCTTGTAAACGAAACCGCAGTGACAGCTTGGAGGTACGACTGGAGGGCTCAAAGAAGGAAGTGGGTTCCTGCATCAAGGCTGTGTTGCAAGAGTGTCACAGTGAGTTTCAGGGCTGGCCTCAGAGCACTTGTGAGGTGACACTGGACTTTTGAGTTGAGAGTTCACAGAAAAAAAAATGTTGTCCTCAAGTTACTTAAAACTGGTTTTTGTGGTCATTTATGGCCTCATAAATGTTCTACAGTGCTTAGATTATGACCAAAGATTGAGTTGGACAATAGGTACACAATCATTTGCTGACATTTTATGCAGTGTTCAGCCTCTTCACTTGACTAGGACAGTTCACCCAAAAATGAAGAATCATCAAAAGTCATCATTTACTCAACCTCATGTCGTTCCAAACTTGACAAGAAGATATTTTGAAGAATGCTTGTCCGTACAAAGTCAGTGGGGTCCAAAACGCCACTGACTGGACTCCATGGACATTCATTGTATTTAAAAAAAAACAAAAACACACTCTCTCTTCAAAATATCTTTTTTGTTCTCCACAGAACAACAGCAAACTGATCATGCATACTGCTTTTACTTTCTAAACTTTACAGATCAGTTAGAACGCAAAGCCTCATTTTCACATTAGCATGTAATTGGTTTTCTTTTGGAGGACGCCTCTGCTCATAGTTTACATTCCATCATACCTCTCTTGGTGTACCAGGAGTCAATGGTTTTTATTGAGCAAATGTGGCTCCAACATGTCATCCGGGCTGCATGTTCACATCAGGCACCTCCCCTGAGAGAAGAACTGACAAGAACGTGTAGCTGTTTGTACTTTTGGGTGAGTCACTTACCAGTGAAATCCAGCAGAGGAAGTGGAGAAATCACGCATTAGCGGAAGGCTGCCATTGTATTCCTTTTCACTTAGAAAGCCGCTGCAGGGGTATACGTACAACATAATCCTTGTCGGTGCTTTAGAGCAGTTGCAAAGGCCTGTACTATGTGTCTCAGAAGGTAATGGCAACCATATTGGGCCATCTCATGACTAAAATGCGTGTGGTTGACTTGTGGAGAAAACCACCTCCATCTGAGTGAGAGCTCAGTCATAAGGACTGTCCCAGCGAATGCAAGTTTTCCCCAGTTAGTCACTTGCTCCCCTGTTACTCACCCCACTTTAAACAGGATGGGGGAGTGGTTATTTGACGGATGTTGTCTTCTTGTTGACCGAAGCCAAATGACTTAGCATGTTACGTTTACGTTGTCACTGTGAGTTAGGTCAAAGCAAGTTCATGTTGTGCATCAAGAGTGCCCCCAAAAGACGAAATAGTGTCATCAGCACTGTCACATTCATGGTCACTGTTGAGCCCTGTTTATTCCATTGAGGTTACACCTCAATCTAATTACAAGCCTTTTCATATATATATAATATAATGTTTTTACAAATGTGTTTGTGGTTGCAAATGGGCTAATGACAGGTTCAACATTTAACTGTGTACTCAGACCTCTTTTGACTTGACAGATCGCTATAAAACATACTCACAATTACACTTACATGCTTAGGAGGAAAGTACCCGATGCTGGACAGCCTCTGCGAAGTGACTGGGCAATCTGAGTGACCCATTTTTCAACTCAAGTGTGCCTGCATTCAGCCTTGTAGCTTTTAGGATTTCAGCTTGTATCTTTGCGTAGCCAAGACGCAGATTTTTACTAATGCTACATTTTCATTAATGGACATTGAGATCTGAATATCTCCAGTACTGCTAATTGATTCTGATCACGCAAAGTATTTACGTTTGAATCTATAATGATTTTGCTTCTTTCCTCAAACCTTCTTTTTAAGGAATGGGAGCTGGTTGTCCTGGGCAAATTGAAGTGGAATCTGGCTGCTGTCACTCCCAATGACTTTATTGAGCACATTATGAGGAAACTTCCGCTGCCTGAGGATAAGCTGGACCTGATCCGTAAACATGTGCAGACTTTCATCGCCCTTTGTGCAACAGGTAGTGTATTCAATGTAGATGACAGATGTTCAGAAATAAATAAATGCGTGCAAAAAATATGTACCCTGTTGAAAAAACCAACGTATGCTGGTTAGGTAGGTTTTGAAGTATGGATGCTGGTTTAAGCTGGTCCTTAGCTGGTCAAGTGCTGGTCCTAAGCAACTAGCTCACATCTTAAACCACTACATGACCAGCTTAAAACCAGCTGAGGACCAGCTTAAACCGTGCTTCAAAACCTACCTAACCAGCATATGCTGGTTTTTTCAACAGGGTAGTGCTCCACAGAACCTATCCTGCTCTGTTTTAAATGAATATTTTCTCGACATGCATTTGTGCAAAGTATCCAGCCATCTAGAAATTAGGTTTCATTAGCTACTGTGTTCATGGTTAGTCCATAAATTAAAAAAAAGAAGGAAAGATAGTGTTTCGCAACTTGTATTTGTCTTCCATTCATGTTTTTAAGTATGACTGATAAAAGATCCACTGCTCAGTCAAGTTGGTGTTGATGTCTTGCATCATCACCTCAGTAAGTGATGTGTTGCAAAACATCCACGTTTTTCCTCGCAAAAACCTGAAATCAAAGCCGACTTCTGTGGGCTTAGTATCTATGGCAACTTGATTCAGGTTCTCGTTGCAGGCGAATTATCAGATGCCATCTCATTACATTCATGAGAAACTATGTGGACTGAAATAGCGATGTGTAATGGAGAGAATTTCTCTGGAAGCCTTATGTGCTTGCCTGGTATGTTTGGCGGGCATATCAGTGGCTAGGCTTGAATACAGTGACACTTCAAAGGGCAGTTGTATAGTAAAGGACATTCCTGCGTGCTGGTGAGCCAGTGGTTATACTGTTCTTTCTCCTAGAGGTGGACTACCTTTAGGAGATCAAACATGGAGATGAGAGGAGGGTGAGAAAACGTGAGGAGTGTATTGTTCTAGGCGAGCCAAATAGTAAAGCATGTCATGTTTTCATATCTTATCCCCTCTTCTCACGCCTCCCAGATGCTCCAGGGCATGACGACTTTCCCATAATCAGGAGCCTTTGTGGGGCTGGTTCTCCCAGCCAAGCCTGCACCCAACATCACCATAGGCGGTAATGGGATCCAGTGCACCACCCTTGTTCCCTCAGGCTTTTCCCTTCCTCCCTGGGGTAGCTCAGCTCCCCAGGAACTTCGGGAGTGAGTCTGACTTTGGGAAAGTGGGATATGGTTTTTAAAGATGGAGCTTTTGATTCTCCTGTTGGTTTGTGCACTAGATGTAGATTTCTTGTGAAACTGCTCTGAACAGATTTGAATCATTGCAAAAGAATCTCTTGTTCTTGACAGGATGAGCATTGATGATAACTGGGATAATAATTTAACTTGGTTTTTCAGAAGGTAGTGGCACATACCTCTGTTGTTATATACACAAACTAGTTGCTAGTTTAACAACAGGGATTCAATGGGTATCCAAAAGATTTTAATTGCTGGGCAGATGACTTGACTGCCGCTTTTCTTTCCTCTGTACAGTTCGCTTTATTTGCGGAGAATTCTGCATCCTCTTCTTTTCTGAGAAAGGCATAAATCACGGCCCTGAATGGGAAAGGAAGAGAAGAGCGTGGAAAGGCGACAGCTAATTTTTAATGGTTCCTCTCTTTTGATAAAACAGCTCCGTTCAGAGCGCTCGGCGAGATTTGGTCAGGCAGAGTAGACTGGTTCGGTATTAATTAATAACATGGAGGGGCCTTTCAGAGATATGCAAATGACTGGAAGGCTCGGGTAGAGACAGCAAGAAAGGAGACAAAAGGAACAACCCTCCATTTCATATGCAGAGGCATGTAAGGGTCAGTGCAGAAGAAGCACCCGATAAAACATTTCTCCGGAGGGCAGTCTGTCGAAGGCCTGGACAGGAACAAGCTCATTAACAGCGATTATACCCCATTCTTACTGTTAAACACCCAGCACCCCCTTTACTTCGCCGCCGTACATTGTCGGTAGATGTATACGTACATCATCTTGCCGCTCTTCAGATGTTCACTTATCAGAGAAATCACTTAAGAAGAATAAATAACTTGTGACTGGTGGTGAGTTCAGCAGGCCTGAAAATTAGATCTACCAATTCGTGTCATTTCTCATTCAAGAGGCTCTGTTTCCTCCCACACCGGCCTGACTGCTGTTGCTCAAGACTCTGCACTGGAGCAAGACTGAAACAAGTTGTTACAGGATTTTAACAGTCAAACAGGGTTCCTGTTTTTAATTCATCTGTTTTACTATGGTTTGACAGGGCAGACCAACACACTGCTTTTGATGATGAAATTACTTGTTGAAGATTGTGGCAGATTGGACCATGTTCAAACAATGACAATAGACGGTTAATGTAATGGTATGAAGTAATGTTATACATAAATATTCCAGACATCCAATTATTTAAAGCCTCATAATGAGACACAACAGCACTACAAGTTATTAAGTTCACTTCCAGAACAAAAATATACAGGTAATTTACTTACCCCCTTGTCATTCAAGATGTTTGTGTGTTTCTTTATTCAGTCGTAAAGAAATTATATTTCTTGAGGAAAACATTCCAGTTTTTATCTATGGTGCCCGTAAGTTTAAACTTCCAAAATAGTTTCAATGCAGCTTCAAATGGCTCTAAACAATCCCAGCCGAGTAAGAAAGGTCTTATCTAGCGAAGCAACTGGTTATTTTCCAAAAAAAATTACAATTAATATACTTTTTAAACCCAAACGCCCATCTTTATTATCTGCGATGTGCATAGGTTGAAAAACTCCCATCTAATTTTCTTCACATATGCATTTCAGAGAACAGATGAGGGTTTGAGGTTATAAAGTATAAAACTGTAAATTGTTTAGAAAATAACTGATCGTTTTGCTAGATAAGGATCGTTTAGAGCCCATTGAATTTTGGAAGTTCAAACTCGCAGGCACCATAGAAGTCCACTATATGGAGAAAAATTCTGGAATGTTTTCTTCAAGAAACTTAGTTTCTTTACGATTGAAGAAAGAAAGACACGTACATCTCGGATGACAAGGGGGGTGAGTAAATTATCTGTAAACTTGTGTTCTGTAAGTGAACTTCTCCTTGAAGTTAAGATCTTAACTTACACGCTTTACCGGACTTTCCATATGACTGAGTGCTAAACTGCGATGCCAAACTCATGTTTATGTTTGATCTTTATCAGTTAGGTCAAACATGGCTGCTTGAAACAAGACTTTCTGTTAACGCAAACCTGTGCATCTGCATGTGCGTCTGGCACTTGATTTATTGCCCCTCAAATCATCGGCCTCTTTGGCCGTTCCTCAACTTTCCGGACGCTTAATTAATTTACAAGTTAAATGCGTATACAGCACATTGCACCCACCAAGGAGCTTGCTGTGTTGGCACAGGTCTGGGGATGCAGTGTGGCGAGGGCAGGAGAATGGTCCATTGAAGGGGGTGAGAGGCTGGTATACCAGGCCAGCCAGCCGCCGCTTACTAGGAGCCTTCCATCACAGGCGTCCCCACTCAGCTACATACACTGTTTATCCTCTGCATGAATATCAATGAAGCCGCGTAGAATACAGCCATTCTTCCCGTACCACTCTCACAAACCAGAGCGTCCAGCTCTGCCGCTAGCACGCGCGTACTCTTGTTCCCTCGACAAACTTGTCTTGTCTAGAGTGTGAAAAATCAGATTGCAACCCACTCAGCGCACGCAAGCTGTGTGTGGGCACCCAATTTCTTTCCCTGCTCCAAAAGGCCCAAAGAGTTGCAATGCGGTTTGTTTTGTCTTCTTCCGCTTGACCAGAACTTCTTTTAATAAAATTTTCTCTGGCCCGGAATCAACTACAAAGGGAAGAGTGTATAATAAGTTCATTTATTTGTCAACACTGAGCTTCAAAATGGCTGGCTTTGAATGTTAAGAAGGCAATGAAGGCACGCTCGTCAGTTATCAAAGGCCCCAAGGCTTTGATTTTTTTTTTTCCTCAAAAGAAAAGAGAAGAAAAATCACCCTTAGAGCCATCACACACAGTTTGCTTTGCAATTGAATATGGCAATATGGTAATGCAAAGACTGCCAGGGAGTGTGGGACCATGAGCCCAGAGGTGGCCCTGCATCAGAGGAATGGCATGGGGGGAATGAGGTGGGTAGGAGGGTCTTTTCTTCTGCCAAAACCTTACGAAGGTCTGGACACTGACTAAAGAATGATGCTTAGTGCCCCCCTCAGCCGCCCCTGCTGTCTGAAACCCAACAACACCCTCCCCCAACACCCATCTTTTGTGCTGGCTGTCGGGTTGAATTGGAATCCAAGGAGAGGACTTGATGTTGCATCTCTCAATTGGATGAGATGAGGTGATGATTTCAGACAATGAGGCCACACTCTCTTGCTCACTAGACCCAGGTCCATCAGTGGCCACACTCAATTAATATGCTAAAAGATAGCAGTAACTCTGATACAAATCCAGAGCTGTTGTAACAACAAAGCTAGAGCATGTGTGCCATTCAACCTTTGGGGTATGCGTCTGGAAAAGGGAGAGGGGGAGCCGTAGAAAAAGAAGAAAGACAGAAATCAATGAGGCAGGGGGCAGACAGCGTAAGCTGTTCGTTTCTTTCTCTTTTCCTCTTTCTTCCTCCCCCTCTCGCAGTCAGTCTTTTTGGGCTTCAGGCCCGTTCACAAGCTGTCTTATTTGCATTATGAATGACAGTGAGAAAGCTAACAAGGTTATTGGTCTTTGAGATGTACGCCTGTGACCACACGTGGAAAAAGGACCTACAGCAGTGAGCACTGGCAGGGGGACTGTGGCTCTTTATTCCATCCTTTCCGAAGGCTATAGGGCTTTTTTTCAGGGAGCACACGATTTACTTAGGAGCTGGAAGAAAAGGGGCCGATCTGCAAAGGGTGACTGGAGGAGAGGGATGGGGGTGGGGGTGCTTTTCAGATTCTTTTCAAGCCAAGTGAACCCTCATTATCCTGGGCTGCAGTCATTAGCAAAGGACTGTGCACAGACCTAATGGAAAGGGCTTTATTTATTAGTATTCCTGATTTGTATTTTTGCATTCATTTCGAGACAGATCTTAATGCCTGGTTTCGCTCTTTCCTCAGATTTTAACTTCGTCATGTACCCTCCATCCATGATCGCAACGGGCAGCGTGGCAGCGGCTATCTGTGGCCTGCAGCTGAACAGCACTAACCGCTCACTGTGGGGAGACAACCTAACAGAGCTACTCGCCAAGATCACAAACACAGAAGTTGTGAGTATTGCTGCTTCCACAATAAATTTTACTGAAAACTTGAACTTGAACGAACCGTTATGATACAAGGTATGTCCATGCAGGCGCATCACCTCACAGTGTGTATATATTTGAAAGTGGGGGCGCTTTGTATTTTAAAACAGAGACTGTGATGATTCTGAGAAGATTCATCAGCAATGCTATTGGTAATCTGTGAGGCGAGTGTAGCTGTGCCTGTAGGACTGTGAGAGGAGTGCTGTGCATTTCCCCTATTTACTCAATGGGCTTGGGTCCAGCTTCAATTCAATTTCACATTCAGCCACTGAATTACTGGAAGTGAAATGGGATTGACCCTGACTGAGAGAGTGTAAGGAAAGAATCCGCAGGGCTAGGGGAATGTGTCAGGGGAACTATGGCTTTATGCATATGACTTGCATACAAATTCACACGTACTCTCGCACGAGCGACCACCTCATGAGCATTTAGCTTTATTTAGGGGGAAAAATAAAAGCAACAGAGAATAGAAAAGTAGGGTTAAGAGAAGAACCCAGGAAACACATTTAATTCCTGCCCTGACCTGAAGAGGTCAACCCTCCCCAAGATACCCTAGAGTGCACTGCTGCTGGTAGAATGCCTGCTGCCCCAGCATGTGGTGTGTGAAGTCGTACACCATAGCAGAGGAAAAGCAAATAGTCCTCCACAGCAGTAAAGGTACTCAGTGTCTGAGGAGTGTGAGGTCCAGGGCAGAAGGAATGAACTGCCTGGTCCATGAACAACTCGTCACATTGCTGGATGCCAACAAGCCATACCTTTGAAAACATGCAGGTATGGCTGTGCACGCTACCCTAAGCTGTACCTTAAAGAAAACATAAAGGGATAGTTCACACAGCATGAACATGCTGTCATCCTTTACTTACCCCCATGTGGATTCAAACTTGAATGACTTTCGTTCTACCATGGAACACAGAAGAAATGTATTTGGTTACCAACATTCTTCAAAGTATCTTCTATTGTGTTTCACAAAAGAAAGTCATATAGGTTTGGGATGACATGTGTGAACAATTCAGTGGAATTGCGCACTGAATTTGTTTGGGACAAATAACACACTTTGCCCATCAGAACTGCAGTATTGTGTTAGGAAAGTCTTAGAGGTCCTTTCTAAATGGAACTGGTTGACCATTTGGTAAATCAGCGAGATATCTATACCAAGAGTCAAGTAGAAAAACCTAGTCTTCAATAAACAAGATTTTATCATACCTTGGCGTATGAGGACCTTCCAGATTGAGGTTGGGAGGTGAGCGGTCAGACAGAGTATGAAGGAAAGTCAACCCCGTTCCAAATGATGCTGCCAGTCTCCCCACCAGGAACCTTGCTGACATTTGTGGTGTCCAGTGCCTGTAGTTTCCAGTAGACATGTGATAGGGGCAGCCAGCCTCTTCCAGTCGCCCTTGGAATGTGTGTGTAGCCTAAGACACACCTGGTGAAGCATACTCTGTGCAGCAGTAAGGTACACACATGCATGCCAAACCAGGAATTGGCTTGAAGTTTCCACAAATACTCTAAGGTCTCTCTAAGAAAGAAGCAAAAGGCAATAAATATTCACCTGGCACTAGATGTTTACAGTAAAGTTTGCTACTGTAGCTACAGTAAATGATGCTTATTGGTCTGTTGTTTTCAGTGTACCTCTAGAAGCTAAAGCTCTGCTTATGGAGAAACTAATCAGGAAGAGAGAACGCACAGTGAAAACTCTTTGAGATACCGCAGTTTCTAAAAGTAGGTGAAATGTTAGAAACTCTGGGTCTGGCATGCTGAGAATGCTCCTTTGCCTAAAGTCATAATGTCATGAGGACTCTGTTATTTGCAACCGAAATGTTATTTGGAACTGAAAAGTTGCAAATTATTTAGAGAAGAACTTCAAGGCTTTTTTGGTACACGGGATCATGTGTTAGGCCCCCTGGCCTCTTGCATTAGGCCTCTGGGACATCTTAATCCCTTTCATTTCTCAATGCTGTGATGGCCGTGCTCTGAACCCGGCAATCCTTGCTTTCACTTCCCAATAAAAAACAGACATCGTTTTCTGTGGCTACTTTAAGTTTTTGTCCTTTAGGCTTCTTTCGTCCAAGATGGCACACTTGGAGTGACATTACAATCAATAGAGCTGAATTCTCCTTTTGGTTTCGATCCATTTTCATTAACTTGTTTGACTCTATCCGGCGGGATACAGAGTGTTCTTCATTAGGGCGGGGTTGGACTAGGCAGGGACCACCCACTCTTGAATCTTAAAGCTCACCAAGTGCCACCCCTCTCTGGATCTAATAATTGAGATGCTCTTCTAGAGCAAGTCCTGGTTTTACCAGTAGTCGCACACTGAAGCTATTAGAGTTGCCTGAATTAAGCCTTTGGGGCTTGGCATGAGTTTGGTTGTGCAGCTATAAAGAGCAGCGCACAGGGAAACGTCTTTTTAAGAAGTCAGGCCTGGCATTCTTGTGGTAAGACACAGGCAGTTCCTTTACATGTTTTATGCTTTAGTTAATTTTCTAAGAGGAATTTATTTTCATGACTAATAATGGCTCATCGTGGTGGGAAACTGGAGACCTCTCAAAGGATGTTGCCCATGATGACACCACAGAAAACATCCTTTGAGTGATACTAAGCTCATCCTCAGAAGAAAAAAAAAAGATGAAACGCTTCCTGCCAATCACTTGTGTGATACACTGCTTCTACAAGCATGGCCCAGGAGCCATGCATAACATAAGTTCAGACTTGGGCCCATCAGCTTTTAATTAGCAGTAAATGTCAAAGGAATGCAGCCTTCTCCACAAGCAACACATTCTCCACGGGCCCTGCCCATGGGCCATTCACAGCAAACTTCCCACAGACGCCTGGTGTGCCTCAGACATACCCACTAAACAGGAGGGAGAGCTTTGATCACCGTGCATCCATTTAGTTTCACTAGAGGGCATTATTGCTCATTTTGGTGACGGTGTGAAAGCCATTTTAAATATGCCATGTGCTCTTTGGAGCCACCCACAGGGTTGCACTGGGTATTTCTCATATTTTATCTATTAAAAAAGATTTTTTGTTCTTAGCTCTACAGAGCAGGAAGAACACTCTGGTGGGCTCAAGTGAGATCCCCTTAGGTCATTACATGCTGTTGTGAAAATGAAAGGGTATGAAAAACTTCAACGAAACACTGCCTTGTTTTATCCACAGGACATGGATGTAATTAACATAGCAAACTGTGCTATGTTTTTTTTCAACAGCTATTGTTTGCTCTTTTACAAAGTCTTGATTTTATTTTGGGGGTTTACTACAACATGCTCTCATGCTTGGTGGCTCAAAAAACGTATTATTTTTTAACATAATTTACATTTTTCACAATACCTTTCTCCCAGCCTGGCACAAATGGCTCGATTAGTTCCGGGTTTGATGAAGGCCAGCCTTCTGAAAAACGAAGTGTTGTGATTGGTTAGCTGTTCCAGTACGTTGTAATTGGCGAACAGCTTAGACAGTGTTTCAGTACTGCCACCCCCTTGCCAAAGCAGCAGGTTTTGCCTGCTCCGTTATAGTTAAGGATATATTAAGGTGTAGTTGACATTACAGTAGTGTTTGGTCCTATCGTCAGCCTGCGCGATCGCGGATACATTATATTATCATGCTAATTTATTTAATTATTTACGTACTTAGTTTCATTGCCCAAAACCAGCTCCAGCATAAGGCTAAATGTAGCCTAATGTTTTTAATATGACTTAACATGACAACAATTTAATAAAAACATTGTAAGTTACTAATTTTAATGCTTACATTTCCTTAGTTATTCAAAAAGCAGCTACAGAAAACGAGCAAGGACCATTAACATTATCAAAGAACATCATCACTGATTAGCCTAGTCTAGTGCAAATTTATGCATTTTAAAAAAAACACTTAAGTTATAAGTGAAGCTGTCTACACTGTATGATGAATAAATCTCTTTTTGACCCACTATACTGCTCACGTCTACGTACGTTACGGATCTGACACAGCCACTGGAGCAGATTGTGGCCACTCTAGTCAATGCTTGTGTTGAAGCGTCCCACGCTGCATCGCTAAAATTAGGCTAATCCCCCACCTCGACCCTACCCACCTCCCAACCAGTTGAATTTCCGTAGGCGGAATTTATTTTAATGATATTCTAATGAGCTTTGTGACATCACAACACCCAGAAAACAACGCTGTATTCCAAGCGAGCCGTTTGTTGTAGTTCTTGAAAAGGGATTTTTTTAAAAACAAAATATCTCACTTTGGCGTGGACTTTGAGATTTGTAACTCTGTAGATACTTTAAAATGCCCAAATATACACACCACACACTGACTAAAACTGTTAACTGTTCGCATTGGTCAGTGCTGATAGCCTAGTGGGCAAGTACGCCAACATACAGTGCCATGGCACTACGGGTGTCCCGAGTTCGAATCCCGGCTTGAGGACCTTTCATAATCCCGCCCCCCTCTTTCTCTCCCACTTCACTTCACCACTAAAAAAAAGGAAAAATGCAAAAAAAAGATGCAACTCTGCGCACGTTTGGTTTTTTTTGCACTTTACTGGAAAGCATATATAAAAATTATTATTTCGAAACTTTGTGGTTTAACTGTAAAACCCATGAGTCAACTGTGTGAATTTGCATTTGCTCAGTACTACTGATGAAGCAATTCTGGAAAAGTCCAGACATCGCAGCTATGTAAGTGGCCTGTTTGTATAATGCTTTGTGTCTGATGCATTGCAGGATGTGTTAAAGGCATGCCAGGAGCAGATTGAGAGAGTGCTGATGAACAACCTGAGGGAGGGCCGCCGGCAACAGCAGAAACAGCAGCAGCAGGAACAGGGTGGCCCGCGCAGCAAAGCGCTTGATGACCAAGACCAGTCCAGCACCCCGACCGATGTACGAGACATCAACTTGTGAGCTTGCTGCAGGAACGCTGTGATCCGTCTTCAAGAGGAAAAAAAGAAAAAAAAAAACAACAAAAAACAAAAACGACAAAAAAACAAACAACCCCAACAAAAAGTGCTTGCTAGTCTTTGTAGAGTTTTATCTTCATTTTCCAGTAAAAATTGCTCCCGTAAATGGAAAAAAAAAGAAAAAAAAATCAAAGCTATTTTAGATACAAAAAAAAGATATTTTTAAAATGATTTGATACTGATGCAAAAAGCTCTACGGTGCCTCAGACTCTTAGAAGGGAAGCGTATAGTATTTTGCAAACTCTTTTGATTGTGTAAACATAATAATATGATATTTAATGCAAAAGTGATAGTGTAAAGGGCTTTTCTAAATAGAGAGTCTACTGTATCAGACTGGCTTGAAAGGGTACAAAAAGTGGGGCTATGTTTTTTTCCTGTTTTGTTGTGATTTTTTTTTTTTGGTTCATGTTGGAATGCCTGAACTTGAACACACAATGAGGTGCCATGAGTATGAATGGACGCGCCCATTCATTTGGATGTGTACTAAGTGCATTAGGACCAGAAAGAGGGATTAAAAAAGGAGTGGTGAGACACAAGTCTTATGTTAGTTAAGAACGCAAGGCTCTTTTGCTAGGGCAACAGGGGCTATATATCAGACTATTAATATTATTATGATTATTATTATTATTCCTGTTAAACAAGCAAGTTATTGTCTCTCGATGCTAAAGTTACAGACACTTCAAATAAGCTTTTGTCAAGCTGCTTGTGTGCATGCATTTACGTGTGGTGTATGTTGGCTCTTGTGCAAGCGTGTACAAGTTACTCTATATCAAGCACTCTTGTGTGAGTCATGTGGGCTTTGTTTAATCATCTATCTGCAAGTGTTTGGTCATAGAGACTGGTTCAGTGGTGGGCACATGGTCAAAGGACTGGACAGGGGATAGTACATGATTCCACAATGCTTTGAGGGCCTCCTGTATCAGTGCCTTATATGTTAGATGCTTTTTTTTACTGGCCTGGAAACTGCTTGAGGGCTGAGCCCAACCCAGTGCACAGAACAAGAGGAGGCAAGAACAGGGAGCGGACAGAGACGACGACGTTCCCTCGTATCTTCTAAAGGCAAGAAGAGTTGTTTTTAAAATATGTGGGTATGGTTGTGGCATCCTCCCACTAAATATTACAGTTGTATTGTATACAGACAGTTTATTATGTATTTTGTCGTGAGCGTGTTGAAGGAGCCTAAGGCTGGTATATACGGTTGGTCCCGTGAGGGACCGAGAAATGAGTCGTGCGAGCAAATGTGTGCTAATTCTGTTAGCAGTAAAGGAATGTGTAGGCAAGAATGATCGAGGACGATGACGATGAAGCTTGGTTGGTTTGAGGTTTGAAGCATGCTGCTGAGATGAGGATGCTGATGTGGAGTTACATGTGATTTGTTAATATGCTGATATGGAGATACGGAGAAGCAGGAAAGGAGGCCAAAGGAGAAACAACAGCTATGGTTTCCATACATCACCTGATATTTAAAATCTTTAATCTATTTGTCTGTTTATTTGTTTGTCCTTTAGTTTTTATGTCTCGTGTTTGAATTACAGACCAGTATCTAAACCAGTTTGAGTGATACCGCTAGCGCACGACTGGGGAAGGTTACTCCATCGGTTTCAGTTCAGAAAGCATATTCGCCATGGGTAACAAATGGTTAAGGTTAATGTTTTTTTTTTTCTTTCTCTTTTTTCTTTTTTGGGCTGGTTTCCCATGTTTGAATCATGGCGTGTTCAGTTCATTATAGCGTTAAAGCATTGGAAACCAATGTCTGACAATAACAGCAACGAAAATAAAAATAATAAAAAAGACCAAAAAACAGAAAACAAAAAGACAGATTGAAATGGAAGAAAATTGTTTGTTGATTTGCACGCTCCAAGGGCAGTTTTCGATTTAAAAAAAAAGACTTGTGCAACTGCAACACTGCAGAAAAAACAATGTTATATAGTGCCTTGAGTCTGTTGTAGGCTTTCACCCTGTTTTGCCGAGATTAAACGCAAGATCCACTACCCAGCCATCCAAAATATGCTGCTTCCAAAGGTTGAACTGGCATGGGGTTGGAAAACATCCACAAGTCATTACACAGTGGCTAAAAACAGGGTGCATCAGCAGCACAAAACGGCTTTCGTATGCTGAATTCTCATAGCTTACCTTGAAAAGGGGCAGTCGAGCTTAGGTTTTGTGTCCGTCTGTGTATGCGTGTGTGTGTGTGTGTTTGTGTGCATGTCCTTCTGTGGGTAAAGGAGATGTTTACGTGTACTCTTGCGTTTCCTTTCTCCAGAAACGGTTCTTAGCGATGCTTGAGTTTCACATGTCACATTTCCTTCATCCTCGCACCAAAACCCCCTGCCAATCTTATTGTATTAAGTTAGTCTGTCTTATTATTTTCCCGGCTGTGCTCTGAAAATGAATTACAGTACTGTTCACAGATTGTATGGGTGGCTAAGTGGTTTGAGTTTGAATATGGACCGAAGTTACGTTCCTTAAGGGGTATGATACTGTATTCCAAAGTGATGAGAGATGGAAAGAGTGTGAAGACATCAATCAAGTGTCAATATTGTTAATGAGTTATTGTTTTTTTCCGCTGCTAAAAAGCTATGATTTTTTTTTTGTTTGTTTCATCGTATACACAAAAATAACATTACATAGTTGTGATGTCACATCAGTGTGCTGCTATTTTATAAACAATTGTATTATAATTATTTTACTGCTTACAGAATACTTTGAGAATACAGAAGTAGAGGGTAAAAGAAGAACATGAAATGAGTATTCGACTGGAAATGCTCTTTGTACAGTGTGCTCTTATTAAGGCATGTTTCTTTACCTTTTAATCTTTTTTCCTCCTCTTCTTTCTCTGTCACATTCTGTAAGTGTGGTATCTCTATACCTCAGGTTTACTGGACATAAAAAGACTTTCCCATTACCTCACACAGCTCACAACAGTTTTTTCGGGAACCTGGAAAGGACCGCACAAATGAGAGGTTATGATATTTCTGCTGTGTCTGATGTAGTAAATTCAGTGGAAGTGAATTTCCAAAGTAGATGAATAGCAAGCTTACAGGGCTCCCACCTGGACTTCAGAAACAGTGGACAGAGGAGGTGATGAACGCTCGACAATGTCTTATGTACACGGCCCATATCAGTGGATGTAAACCTGTAAATATCAAACAAGCAACAACATTGAGAAAAGCCCTCCTCTCTCCACTTCAACCATATCATGTACCTCAGTTATGTCTGTTGCACAACCTCTGTTCAATAAATCTGCTTTAAAGAGTGTGGTGCTATGTTGGTCCTATGTTATTGTTCCCTTTTACTGGCTGAAAATAACAATGGGAATCTATCCGGCATGTTATAACCTGGTAAAGAATGTGTTGATAATCAGACACAGGCCAGATGGAAAATGACACATTTCAAAAATAAAGCAGACGTTGAACTTTACTGTTCAACAAGGTTTCTTTCCAGAATTATCCGCTAAGTAATTACAACTAAGTCAGAAATTGTCACAGCTGATTTTGAGGAGATGAACTATGAGGTAAAGTCATTAGGGCTTGGCAACTCTGTGGATATTCTTTGGATTTCTGTTGAACTCAAATAATTTGTCATTGAGAGCATGAATGAAGTTAAAAGAGAGGACATGCTGTATGCTAAGGTCAATAAACTTACCTTGAAAGAACATTCCGTCTCCTTTTCTCTTTATTTCACTACGTCACGGGTAAAAATTGATACAGTTCGATGTCTGTGTTTCACAACTAAGGGATAGCTGGTGAGAATAATATATATTTAAAAATATTTAAGATTAAATAACTAGCCTATTTGTAGAGTTAAAGTAATGCCGATGATATAGTTCAAAATAAAACCGTTAAATGACAGACACTGACAGACTTTGTGCAACTTCAAAGCCCGCCACGCGCCAGTGGCGCCAATCATTGCAAACCTCTACTGTACGTCAGGATGAGTGAGCTAAGACTCAATCGTGAACGAACTGTTCGGATCTTTTCAAGGAATCGGTCTGAACGATTTGTTCACGAACCGGATGCAGAATGTTAGGCACTGGAAATATGACATAACAGCATCATTATAACCACCGACTAAACAGAGATGGTTTTGGCAAATAGTATGTATTTTATTTCTGTAAAAATGCGACAAATATTATAGCCAGGAAATATAAATGCATTTTAGGAAATGTGTTTAAAATTGTTTAAATTGCAAAAAGCACCCTTATAAACAAAACTAAAATATTAGAGTATTATCGATAAGTAAAGCTTACTGGGACTGCGTAATGGCGTGAATAGGTTTTGAGAGAAAAGAATCACTGTTCTGTTTTTGAACCGTTCAAAAGAACCGATCTGAGAAATTGAATCAGACCTACCAGCCATGCGTACTAACTTCCGGTTAAAGAAGTGCGGAGATAAGCGCTGTCAGTGCTGTCACCCCAAAGTAGCAAATATTAGGCGCCTATTTGAAATCACAGCTGACGATTTCGGGCTCAATGGATGAACATCTTATATAACCTCACGACGCTGTTAACGTTACCTGCATCTTTATAGCTGCACCAATGCTCGCTTTTGGTTTAACGATAGTCCGACAGTAAGTTGTCCTATTTGTTTTGTTTACTTAATGAATGAGATTGACTTTTCATTCATAGGTATTCTACATTGCCAACTGATAATCACTGCATTATTTATTCAAATACAAGTGATCTGACAGAATAGTTTTAATTATACTATGCTAAAGTAACGTTAGTTGTTAATAAATCACTATAGCGGAATTCATCATGGCATTATACTGTAGATCGGTAACAATACATGAGGGTTGTCTGACATTTAGTAGAGTTTAAATATACTGGTGGGAATTTAGTTTAAAGTTTACTGGGCTCCATATCATATTGCTCCTGTCTGTTGTAGCTTAAGCTTAAAGGTCAGTACGAATCCCTCTTCCAGTGAAAGGTCAGAGGCAAATTTGATTTAACCCGTGGTCAAAATAGGTTACTACCATTACTGTCTATGTTAAGTAGCTATAGGCAAAGTCTGTTGTCTTTATTGCAAGAGGTTTTGTAGAATCCCTTATTGTTGTGTGTGTGTGTGTTTACAGCTTGTTCATAAACCCATTAAGTTAGGAAAACACTAACTGATTAGCTTAATGTGTGCTGGTTAGTAATGTAGTTTTTACTTATCACTTTAACTGTTTTGGTTTACCAGCGGTGAGACGCAGTGCAACAAAGATGGCCTTTTGCAAGGTATATTTTTTTTTTCAGGAAAAAACACATTATCACATTATCTCCTTATTTAATTCCATTAGCCTATTAATTATAAGCAATTATTATTGGCCTATTTACTGTATGCCAGCGTATGCTTTCCTAACCACAAACTATACCTATCATTTCTTTGCGTTTAGGTCAGAAGATAGACTCTCCGCTTTCTGAAATTGGGATACGGCAGTCTGAGGCTGCTGGTCAGTACCTCAGGGATGTAAAATTCACAAATGTGTTTGTCAGTGACATGAAACGTGCCAAGCAGGTAAGCAGAAACATTCTAATGGAAGTCTAGTAGAGAATTACAAGCTGGCCACAGGTAGAGGGAGATGTTTCTTCACAAATGTGGCAAAAAAAAACAACAAATAAATCAAATTCAGGTCAAATGAGCTGGAAAGATTTAGTAAGCATTAAAGCAAGTAGTTTTGAGTATTAGCATGCATATTTAATGTGATAAAGAAATTACCAATAATACTCATCATCAGACAATTTCTGTTCAGTTGCACTATGGAATTATTGCAAAAGATATTGTTATAAGGTTGCACATGCCCTTCTTGTAAAAAACGTACTTCCTTTGTGTGTATTTATTTGCACAGTATATTTGTTTACACTTTTATTACTTGAATAGTCACGTCTTTGTAAAATTACAGACTGCTGAGATCATTGTGAGGAACAACAGAACCTGTCATGAAACAGAACTAGTAGCAGATCCATCACTTAAAGAGAGAGTAAGTACAGACTACTGCTTGATAAAATAAGTAAAAATGTCTGCTCAAAGTTTGCATCTCTAACCAGTTTCTTTTCTTCAGAGTTTTGGTATAGCTGAGGGAGGGCGAGTCATAGAAATGAAAAACATGGCTAAAGCAGCTGGCCAGCCTTTACCAGAGTTCACTCCACCCGAGGGAGAGACCATGGAGCAGGTAAAATAAATAATTACAGGAATAGTTCACCCAAAAATGAAAATTAACCTATGATTTACTCACCCTCAAGCCATCCTAGGTGTGAATGACTTTCTTCTTTCAGACGAATACAATCAGAGTTATGTTCAAAAATGTCCTGGCTCTTTCAAGCTTTATAATGGCAGTGAATGGGTGTTGAGATTTCGAAGTCCAATAAAGTGCATCCATCAATCATAAAAATGAATTCACACAGGGTTAATAAAGTCCTTCTGAAGTGAATCAATGCGTTTTGGAAGAAAAATATCCATGTTTAAAACTTCATAAACCACAATCTCCAGCTACCTCTAACTTTTGTACACGCATTCATGAGAGAGTGGCGTTCTTGATATTTTTACAGTATATAGAAAGCCTTTTTTGTTTTTTCAGGTAAAGGTGCGAATCAAGGATTTTCTCAAGGCTATGTTCCAGCGAATAGCTAATGATCATCAAGACAAAATACAAGATGGTGAAACATCCATACCGGGTGAAACCGATAGGGTTCCTGCAGGACTTCCAGATGATGGAGTCTTGAATGTGCCTGTCCATGCCTTGGTGGTTGGCCATGGGGCTTATATGAGCATAATGATAAAATATTTTTTTGAGGATCTGAAGTGCCCCATGCCCCGTGGTTTAGACCCTGCTCACCGGTATTCCATCTGCCCGAACACCGGAATGTGCCGATTTATTGTCACTTTGAAATGTAGTAATGCTGGTCTTGCACTTTCACACATGAAATGTGTGTTCATCAACAGAAGAGATCACATCATGTTTTAGATTAAGAACAACAGTTTAAAAATTTAAAAGATAAAATGTAAGAAAGCAACAAAATGTTTACATGTTATGCAGAAATGAAGTCATATTCAAGCACTTTACTCCAATTCATGATACAGAATGTTGTGATAGACCGAACATATCAACTTTTAGAAAGATGATGTATAAAAAAGGATTACAGTTTTAACTTATGAGTATAAACAATTACGTAATTTTATATGTGTGATTAGCATTTAGACACTGGCAGTATTTAATATAAACCTCTAAAAGGGTTTAATATTCTGTAAGGGAGTGTTTGTGTAAGTTATTGATTTAATTTTAAATGTATAAAAGTATAATTTTAACTAAATAAATATGTCCTCCATGTTCTTGTGCTATTTATAATTTTCTCATTTGAATCACTGCCGTTTTATAATATGAACTATTTTTTAAGTTATTTAGAGATGCTTTTGTTTTCATATTTGAGTCATGACTATAATAACCTGTCCTAAATTTTTACTGACTCTAAAACGTACCTGCATAAACACAATATTTTTACATATGCATTTGTGCCTCATATTTGCAGAACAGTTGCAGAGTGTTCTAACATGTTCTTCAACAGCACGGAACAGTCAATATTCAGCTACTTTGACCTCATTTTAATTTTTTTTTTTTAAGTAAACGTTTGAATTCATTTATTTCTGCAAACTCATGCGCCCAAATTGTGTTCTTAAAGTTAAACAATCTGTTGACTAAAGCAGGGGTGTATTGCTGTTTGCCTCTCTAAAATTACATAATCACTAAAAACAAACATCAACAAGTCCAACTGATATCACTTGGTTCTCATCATCATCAAACATTAAAGGGAACCCCAGGTATTAAGACTTGTATGGCTTAATATAACGTAAATTGTATCTCTACTAATATATAATAGTAGACGACCCATGAAAGACTTACGTTATTTAAAAAATCCACATCGTTCTATACATATTTCAGACTATGGGGGCTTACAGGTGGCGATGGATATAAGCGTAGGCTTAAACCAAATGCCATGCCATCGACTTTCCCCACAAGGAGTCTAAACACCCCCGGATATCGAGTGAAATCGGCACTGAGAAACTTCTTCAGTGGCCGTGGCATCATGACAAGCGTTGGCATGTTTACATCCTGTGTGTTCTTGTCTCTGCCATTGGTGAGCTCTTTCAGTAGCTGTGATCTACTAAAATCCTCAAACGCATCAGCGCTAAAGTGAAGAGAACAAAGAAGTGGGATTTAAGAAAGTTTTATTCCTCCACAGGGATCTTCCCATTCTTTTCTCCTCTCATCGTTAGGAGAAGCAGGGAAGACTTATATCACTTCTCATGTTGCACTTCGACTGAAAATTACAACCAAAAGCCGCACAATATGGCATCGTATTAGTATTTTATTTTTTCCGAGTTGTGTTGCGGTAAAAATAGCAACAGGTAGAGCCAGTAGCTCACCGAGTGTAGCCATTTCAAGTCATTGAAATAATGGCGCCCCCCATTGACCAAAATATGTTCAAAACGATGTGGAGATTTTTTTAAAATAACATTCATAGCAACTTTCATAGGTTTTGTACTTATGGAAGCCTGTTTCCGCCACTGAATAAAAAATAAAAGAGGTAATTGCGACTTTTTTATCTCACAATTCTGACTTTTCCCCCGCAATTTCGAGTTTACAACTCGCAAGTCTGACTTTTTTTTTTTACTCAGAATTGTGTCATGAAGTCGCAATTCTGACTTTTTTTCTCAGAACTGAGATATAAACTCACAATCACGAGAAATAGTTTAAATCTCGTAATTCTGACCTTTTTTCTCGCAATTGCGACTTTGTATCTCACAATTCTGACTTTTTTTTCCTATAATTGCGAGTTTGTATCTTGCAATTCTGACTTTTTTTCTCAGAGTTATGAGATACAAACTCGCAATCGCGAGTTATAAAGTCCAGTTCTGAGGAGAAAAAAAGACTGATAAGTTCATAGAATTGCGAGTTTATGTCACAATTCTGACTTAACTCGCAATTGCCAGTTTATATCACGCAGTTCTGATCTTATTTCTCAGAATTGCGACTTTATAACTCGCAATTGTGAGTTTATATCTCGGAAAACGGGCTTCCATATGTACTACATATTTCAGTAAGAGATATCACTTAACGTTATATTAAGTCTTTAATGTAAAAAAAAAAAAAAGATTTCAAAACAAAACATTAAATCAGAAGTTCAATTTAATCATATAATACATTTATGATTTTTTTTTAAATATAATGTGCTGGGAAACTTCTGAGAGATTAAATATAAGAGATTTAATGGGAAAAATCACATATAACATTAACAAGGACAGGAAGCTAAGAAAATGTATTTTACAATGTTTAAATGCATTCATTATGAATTATACATTACGCAT
>JAHKKF010533012.1:0-28735 GCA_019740295.1 Labeo calbasu
TGACCTGGGCTATGTGTGATAGGAAGGTCAAAGAAAGGTTTGTCTGTGAATGAATAGGAAAGGAGTCTATTTCTGTAGGCATTGTGCCTTTCCTATGGGCAAATGTAGCATGGGCAGATGTGCATTCCTCTGGGCAATAAAACCTCTTATCAGATAGCTGTCCTGGCAACTGAGCCCTTTTGGGGTGTTAGTTGCTTTGGGGGGTTGTCTCCAGAGCTCCAGCATATAGCTGGCGTGTTGGATTTAAAGACTATTTGTTAAATGTAACAATTAATGTATGTCTGATTGGTTCAGATGCTACATGATGTCGTGAGACATAAAGAAAATTACCAATCTTATAATGTTAATCTGCGCTATTCACAAGAGGGGGAAAACGTTAATTCTGGTGCTGCTTTTACACCTGTTTCTATCAGTGATGATTCTCTGCTGCAAATAACAGAGCTCATTGAAGAGCTGGGTAGCCAAATTGGTGATAGCATTTTGGACAGGCTTCTAGCTGATTGTAGTTCTTCACTGGAGCATCAGACAACGGTTAAAAGTGAGCTTGCTGAACCTGATTGTACGATCCGACAATAGAGAGCCTCCCATTTTCCGAGGTGATGGCTACAGTGTGGTGTGCGTTTGTAGCTCCCTGGAGCTTTGTTTTTTTGTAGAAACTTACTATTATTCTCTGTTGTTTAAAGTGATAAAATATAGCTTTATTTCCACCAGATTTCTGATATTATCCATCAAACTAATCCGATCTTTCGCTTTTATTCTATAACCGCGAGTGCAACGCCGTGCTGTGTGTTAGCATTCCATTTGCCGATTAGCCTGCCATTTGCATTCCCACTCACGTCTACTACCGCTTTCCTTTTTCCCTCGCTCTCATTGATCGCTCGTTTTTATTCTACAACCGCGAATGCAGCGTGCCTGCAGGGTGTTAGCCAGTTAGCTTGCCATTCACTTTTTTTTTATTTTTGCGTTTCTATCCGTGTCTACAACCATTGTTTTTTTCTTCCCCTGCCTTTCTCTTCACGAGTTCATCGAACAACAGTGGTGAGTTGAAATCGTTCTACAACTACAGCTTCTTTTCCTTCTCTGGTAGTTTGCACTGACTGCCATATGTATAGCTTATCAATCTCTGTCGGCAGTGAGGGTTTTACATATGATAAATGCAAGGAAATAGTTAGGCTGACAGATAAGATTTCAGAACTAGAGACACGCATCCAAACTTTAATTGAGGATAGTAAGAATGTGAGGGCTTTAGATACGGCTTTGGATGCGACTAGCTGAGGGAGTCCTGTACATTGTTCGGTTCCAGTAACTTTGCCTTTGCAGCAGGGCAACTGGGTGACTGTGAGACGGCATAGTCGCAGGTCAAAACTCTATTGTACAGAACGTGAAAATAGAGACACCACCCACCATAGTCCAATGTCTACCAGGAGCCAGAGCGCCTGACATCTTGGCAAATTTAAAAGTGCTGGCTAATGCTAAACGTAAATTCATTAAGATTGTTATTCACGTCAGCACTAATGAAGTTTGACTTCGCCAGTCGGAGATCACTAAAAATATTGTTAAAGAGGTGTGTGAACTTGTAAGTACGATATCAGACACTGTAATTTGCTCTGGCCCCCTCCCTGCATATCGTGGTGATGAGATACATAAATGACATACATAAATGGCTGGATGTCTAAGTAGTGCCCGCAGAATAACATAGGTTTCATAGACAATTGGACAAGTTTTTGGGGCAGACCTGACTTGTTGAAAAGAGATGGTCTTCATCCCTCCAGGGGTGGTGCCGCTCTTCTCTCTAGTAATATGGCATATAGTCTTAGAGTTTGCACTTGACTAACTGGGGCCCAGGTCAGGAAGCAGACAGACTGGCTAAACCGACCGTCTGCTAGCCGCCTCACGTCACCGAAATCAGTTAATTATCAGCACATAGAGACCCTTTCACATAGACATCATGCTATAGAGACTGTGCCTGTTCCCCGAGCTAGAAAATACAAAAACCGTCCAAACCAATTTAAGAGTAACAATCTAATTGATGTTCAACAAATAAAAAATGTACATAATACACAGAAACAAATGATAAAACTTGGCCTTTTGAATACCAGGTCCCTTTCTGCAAAAGCGCTTTTTGTAAATGATATGATCATTGACATTAACCTAGATGTGCTCTGTTTGACAGAAACCTGGTTTAAACCAGATGATTACATTATCTTAAACGAGTCTACCCCTCATGATTACTGTTATAAACATGAGCCATGTCTAAAAGGTAAAGGTGTTTCTACAATTTAAAGCAATATTTTCAGTGTTTCTCAGAGAGCGGGCTTCAAAGTATAACTCGTTTGAAGTAATGGTGCTTCATATAACATTATCCAGAGAAACAAGACGTTTGTACTTGTTACTGTATTCAGGCCACCAGGGCACCATACAGACTTTCTTAAAGAATTTGCTGATTTTCTATCTGAGTTAGTATTGGCTACAGATAAGGTCTTAATAGTGGGTGACTTTAACATCCATGTTGATAATGAAAACGATGCACTGGGAGCAGCATTTATAGACATTCTAAACTCTATTGGAGTTAGACAACACGTGTCAGGTCCCAATCATTGTCGAAATCATACTCTAGACTTAATACTGTCACATGGAATTGTTGTTAGTTGAAAAGAAAGTGATGATATCTCAGATCATTATCTAGTCTCTTGTATACTCCAAATAACAAAAACTGTCAATTCAACTCCTTATTACAAGTATGGTAGAACCATCACTTCTACTACAAAAGATTGCTTTCTGAGTAATCTTCCTGACTTATCTGAATTCCTCAGCATGTCCAATAGCTCAGAAAAACTTGATGATGTAACAGAAACTATTGACTCTCTCTTTTCTGGGACTCTAGATACGGTCACTCCTCTGCTCCTGAGGAATATTAAGGAAAACAGTCCGACCCTGTGGTATAACGAGCACACTCACGCCCTAAAGAGAGCAGTCCGGAAAATGGAGCGCAGCTGGAGGAAAACAAAACTAGAGGTTTTTCGTACTGCCTGGCGCGAATGTACCCTATGCTATAAAAAAACATTAAAAACTGCAAGATCTGATAACTTTTCGACTCTTTTAGAAGAAAACAAACATAATCCTAGGTATTTATTCAATACAGTGGCTAAGTTAACAAAAATAAAGAACTAACAGGTGTTGACTGTGCCCCTCAGCATAGCAGTAATGACTTTATTAACTACTTTACTTCCAAGATCGATACTATTAGAGACAAAATTGTCATCATGCAGCCTTCAATTACAGTATCGCATCAGACAGTGCGCTATAGATCTCCTGGGGAACAATTCCACTCATTATCTACTATAGGAGAGGAAGAAATGTATAAACTTGTTAAATCATCTAAACCAACAACTTGTATGCTAGATCCTATTCCATCTAGGCTACTAAAAGACTTGCTTCCAGATGTCATAGATCCTCTTCTGAATATTATTAATTCATCACTGTCATTAGAATATATCCCCAAAAGTTTCAAACTAGCTGCTATTAAGCCTCTCATTAAAAAACCACAACTTGACCCCAAGTAATTAATTAATTACAGACCAATCTCGAATCTCCCTTTTCTGTCAAAGATATTAGAAAAGGTACACAATTATCTTCCTTCCTACAGAAAACTGATATCTATGAGGATTTCGATTTCGAGGTTTTAGACCATACCATGGTACTGAGACTGCTCTTATTAGAGTTAGTGCTGTTAGTGCTACTGGATCTTAGTGCTGCGTTCGATACTGTTGACCACAACATTCTCTTGAACAGACTTGAAACTTATGTTGGCATTAGTGGTAGTGCATTGGCATGGTTCAAATCATACTTATCTGACTGCCATCAATTCGTGGCAGTGAATGAAGAGGTATCATATCGATCACAAGTGCAGTGTGGAGTACCGCAAGGCTCAGTACTAGGGCCATTACTTTTTTACGCTTTACATGTTACCCTTAGGAGATATCATCAGGAAACATGGTGTTAACTTTCACTGTTATGCTGATGATACTCGTGACCCGGCGAAAACATACCAATTTGAAAAACTAACGGATTGTGTAGTTGAGATAAAAAACTGGATGATAAGTAATTTCTTACTGCTAAATTCTGAAAAAACAGAGGTGTAAATTTTTGGACCTAAAACCTCTGCGTGTAATAACCTAAAACACTGTCTAATACTTGATGGCTGTTCTGTCAGTTCTTTGTCATCAGTTAGGAACCTAGGTGTGCTATTTGATAGCAGTCTTTCCTTCGAAAACCACATCTCTAGCATTTGCAAAACTGCATTTTTTCATCTAAAAAATATATCTAAATTATGACCTATGCTCTCAATGTCAAATGCTGAAACTTTACTTCATACGCATGAACCTCAAGGTTAGATTATTGTAATGATTTACTGGGTGGTTGTTCTGCTCGCTTAATAAACTAACTCCAGACGGTCCAAAATGCAGCAGCTAGAGTTCTTACTAGAACCAGAAAGTATGACCATATTAGCCCGGTTCTGTCAACACTGCACTGGCTCCCCATTAAATATTGTATAGATTTTAAAATCTTTCTAATTACTTATAAAGCCCTAAATGGTTTAGCTCCTCAGTACCTGAGCAAGCTCTTATCACATTATAGTCCCTCACGTCTGCTGCGTTCTCAAAACCCTGGCAATTTGATAATACCTAGAATATCAATATCAACCGCGGACGGCAGATCATTTTCTCATTTTTCTGCGCCCAAACTCTGGAACAATCTACCCAACACTGTTCGGGACGCAGACACACTCTGTCAGTTTAAATCTAGATTAAAAACCCATCTCTTTAACCTGGCTTACACATACACATCAACATATTTCTATAATTCAAATCCGTTAAAGGATTGTTAGGCTGCATTAATTAGGTCAACCGGAACCGAGAACACTTCCCACAACCACCCAGACGGTGGAAGCCTGTTACCAAGTGGTCATCAGCAGAGGTGCAATAAGCCATTGATTACCATCAAAGGGAGTCTAGAACAAAGAAACTGTACTCTCGCTGTCTTTCTGACCGCTCATTTCAGGTAGTGACTGACGGCTACTGTGGAAAACACTGCAGTAAATGCAGCAGTGTACATCCCCAGTACACAGACCACAAAGCCTGAGATCACCACAGCGCCCACACCCACGGCCTCGGCTGACACGGGTACTTTAGTCGGTGAGGGTGCTTTTCTCCCTGTGTGGCATTGGAAGATTTGGAAACGGATGTGGAACGACCCTTCGATACTGTCAAAGCCCAGAGCCAAGCTGTGCATGATGGAACACTCGACCCAGAGTTCCGTAACACCTTGCTGAGAATGGGATTGAGTGACTTGGACACTGACTCTTGCGAAGTTTCATCTCAGTGGAAAAGCCAGCTATTGCGCTTGGTCCAGAAGTATGAACATGTATTCTCAAAGCACAAGCTAGGCTGTGGGAAAGCAAAAGACTTTGTGCATCGTATCCATCTGTTTGACAACCAACCTTTCAGTTTGCCTTATCGGTGTTTGCCTTATCGGCTGTATAGACTTCTGGTCTAAAAAACAAACTTTGCACAATCGAAAACAATCAAAACACATGCCGAAGCCGCGATCTACTCCGATTGCGCCGACTGATGATAGGACCCAACACTACTTTGTAAAAGAGCATAATAGGACCACTTTAAAAACTACCAGTCAAAGGGTTTTGAACAGTAAGATTTTTAATGTTTTTTTAAAGAATTATCTTCTGCTCACCAAGCCTGCATTTGTTTGATCCAAAATACAGCAAAATCAGTAAATTGTGAAATATTTGTACTATTTCAAAGTAACTGCTTTCTATTTGAATATATTTTAAAATGTAATTTATTTCTGTGATCAAAGCTAAATTTTCAGCATCATTACTCCAGTCTTCAGTGTCACATGATCCTTGAGAAATTATTTTGAAATGCTGATTTGTTGTTCAAGAATATTATTATTATTAGTAGTAGTAGTAGTTAGTAGTAGTAATAGCATTTGTAGTGTAACGTGGTGTTTGGGTTTTGTTTCATGTTCATGTTTTCATGTCTTTAATTTTTAAGTTTTGCCATGGTCCTTGTCTAGACATGTTTTTCCCTTGCCCTCTTGTATTCCTGCTATTGGTTCCCTTGTTCAGTGTGTCATGTTCTCATTGGTTACCTTTGTCATGTGTCTTGTTCCTCATTGGTTGGTTTGTGTCATGTGACCCTCTTTGTTTGATATTAATGCTGCGTTGACGCCATGACTGCACGAAGATGACTGTGCAGGCCATAATTTGTCCAGCTAAAGTAAATTACTATATACTTTTAAACGTTCACCTGTGTCCTTTTATTGAACACTTTTACTTGCATAGTAAATGAATCAAGATACTTTGACTTAGGGAACCTTAACCTTTGCTGTCTGGATAAATGATAAAGTCCTGAAAAATTAAGTTATTTTTTTCTTATAGTTCATATTTACAGACAATTGCCAACAAAAATTGTTGCAAAGGAAAATAGGTGCTAATATAATTGTTAAACATAAGCACAGGTTTTCTGTTTCATTAAGTCATTGTGACCAAAAAATAAAACAGTTCTGCTCTATGCAAGTGGTCATGAACTAAGCTGGGTGGTCCTACGAATACATCAATAAAACTTCCATGTTCGTCAACTATTCGTTACAGAAGAATTAAGAAAAATCCTTTTCTGTTAATGTAGTCTATTCCCCTGACTTGGGGTTTTCGGATTTTGATATGACATTCATCAATTGCGCCTATCACTCTGTCTATGCCACTTATTCTTAAAAAATGCTCTGTGCTAATCTGCTTTCTCACAGAATTTGGCCACTAAATGTAAGCTTTTGCCAGTTGACATGTTGCTTTTAACACTTGTAAAAGTCTGTGGGCTCCCCCTTGAGAAAGGTTGAATTTGTCTGCAATTTCTCTGACTGAATTCTGGTTTGTACCAAAGAAAAAGCACAACTTTTTGGATTAAAGGTATTCTTTCAGGGCCAGTGCCAAGTTCCTCATCCAGCCCTTGCTGCCTCAAAAGCTCCATATAGTGCTCAAACTGTGTTCTTGTAAATCGCAGGTGTTTTTGGAACATCCTTGGGCTCATGTCAAGAATTCGCATCCAGCCAATGCCTGATTTCAGTACTGCTGGTAATACCCTTTATTTTCAAAGAAAGCTATTGCTGCTCCAAAAGGGGAAAATAGATACATACATAGATACTATAATGTACTTTAATATAGAAACATATTATCTAAGTGTTGGTGCTATTATTTTGTTGTTGTTTTGTTTAGGTTAGCAATAACACGTTCATAACAACATAACAACAAGCAAACAAACAAACGATCAGCAATTATTTGTACCTCACACACTTTCTGTGTTCTGCAATAATTAGCAGTAGCATACAAATATAATGTAATGTTGTAATTGTTTGTTTTACAGCAGCCAGTAACAACAGTCTTTCACGCTGGTTCATTTTGTTGACTGTCTCTATAGAAACGGATAATCCCCAGTCCAAGGACGTGATTTGTGAACAGGACTGAGTGCAGCAAAAGTCTAGTGTGACCGCGGCTTAAACAGAGCCTGCGTTGGTCAGGTGATACAGCGGTTATGTGGTACAAGTCATAGCTCTCAGAAAACTCCCAGTTCACAAGTTGTAATTACAAGTTCTACGAGGACGTGAACGCTTTTTAACAAGTTGGAATCTTGTAATTACGGGAATTCCAATATGGCGTGAATGCACCTATATAGCCCTCATGTAGCCATTATCTCTTGTCGTGTATTTATGTTGTAACCGGCTGTTTGGTGAGTTTATGTTTCTGTTCATGCCACGTCAAGTCTGTTTTAAGTCAAGTCTGTTTATGCCAAGTTTGTTCAACTCAAGTCTTGTCTCTGTTTTAGATTTCACGTTTGTTTAAATAAAGCTGCACTTTACAGTAGTCAACTGCAACTTGCCTTTCAGTGGACATTTATTACAGAATACACAACCCTAACTATGAACCCAGCAGATCGTCTCGTCGGTCTCCGACAGGGAGACCTGCCCTTTGAGGACTACGTAGCTGAATTCTGCCAATTTTAGGTGGACTTTAATGAGACTTTCTTAAAAGACATTTTTCTCCTGTCTACAAGTCTGCTCCGAATGCCTCTTCTGTCCACGAGTCTGCTCCAGAGGCCTCTCCTGTCCACAAATTCATGCCAGTGCCTCCAGAGATGCCAGCTCCAGCTGCAGAACCTCCTGAGAAGGCGGTGTCCACTACAGAATGCCCAGAGGTGGCAGCTTCCGCTGCAGAACCTCTCAAAGGGGGTAGTGCCCATTCATGAACTCACTACCTGTCCTGTCACGGCCATGGAGACCATTAATAAACTCACTGCCTGCTCTATCATGGTCAGGTGGTTTGTTCATATTCCTGCCCTGCTGGCTCCACGCTGGCTCCGCTATGGCTCCCTGCTCTTCCGACTCCGCCATGGCTCCCTGCTCTGCCAGCTCCGCCCTGGCTCCAGCTTCTCAGGATCTGACATGGTGGACTTCTACTCCACGGCTTCACTGTCTACCTCTATTCCATGGCCCAGGTCCGCCATGGCTCCACTGTCTGCCTTTGTTCCATCGCCCAGGTCCACAATGGTTCAGTCTGTCACTGCTTCATGGCCCAGGTCCTCCACTGTTCCATGGTCTGCCATTGCTCCACAGTTCAGGTCTGACTCTGCTCCACGGCCCAGGTCCTCCAGTGCTTCACGGTCCAGGCCCACCTCTGCTCCATGATCCAGGCCTGCCACTGCTCCATGGCCCACATTTCAGGCGAGACGCATCTTAAACGAACCTATTTAGTCATGAGGTATGGTGACCAATACACAACGTCTCATAAACATCTTATGGTAACATCCACACAATGTCAAACAGTAACATCATTAGACGTTGGTATTTTGATATTTTTAGGTTGTGGCATTAACTAACCAAAAACCAACATCTCAAGCTAATGTCATATAGAGGGTTTGCACTGATGTCACGTTTTGGTCAGTTACCCGGTGCTTGGACATTGCAGCAATACTCATATGTAAACAGCAGCATTGGTTGCATAGTTAATGTACCACTGAAGACTTTGTTCTACTAATTTATGCTGTCTAAACCACGGAAATGTGTGGAAGCTGTAAAATAATTTAGGGAAGGGCTTAGTAATATTTTGACAAACTAAAGTTAATACAGGTGTAGTAAACCACCTGATGCTGTGATTTTTGGGTCACACGTCACTCAAGGTGCGGTTGTGAGTATATCAGATGACCAGTTCCCACCTCGCTTGGTTCAGTGCATCAGTCAAGAACTGTTAATTCGGCAATAGGTTCAATAATTTGAGATTTGCACTCTGGAGGGAGTTGGTCAACTGATTTATCTGAAAGTTTGGTGGTTTAGATAGCTAGTAGAGCCTTGCATCATCGACACAAGGAAAACACAGTTGTGATAAAATTAATGAAATTTATTAACAATAGATATGCATGATTAAATACAACAACTAGTGATAAAACCAATAAATGAATATGCACTGCTGATAGATAATAGGCAACTACACATGAAAGAAGATATCAAATAAATCACAGAAACAAGTAAATGGAGTGAATACAGAATGGCAGAATGCAATGCTGTTGAGCTGAATGTAGTAATGGAAGAGATTTCTATGGTAATGTTGCTTATGGGAAAACCACTTAATGGCTCTGGTAAACTTAACGATAAATAACTGCTTATTTATCTTTGAACAAACAATATAGCTATGCTTTGTAATGCTGACCCCAAGTAAATGTTTTCTAAACAGGTTAGAAAACAGGTTGCATGTATAAACTAGGCCAAGGTCTTTAGGAAAGAGGTTTGGTAAGTTTCTAGTTACGTTCCACGTGGTTGGGTGATCAGTCCGGCGGCAGAGATGTCTACCACTGGTGATGCAGATTGCGTACAGTGGGGAGGACACAGAGTTGCGTTCCAGTAGCCGTCGATGCGCTGACCTGGAGAATGCTGAACTTCTGTTGTGCCAAGGGGGTCCTTAGAGCATGGACCAGGCAGCTGGGTCAGATGGGTCTTCACAGGGTCCTTCACAGGCTGCGTTGTCAAGGAGCCAAGATGTTGCTGTCAATCTATGTGTTTCACTTTGCTCAATAAAAAAAAAAAAGGAGCTGTGTGTTTCAGGCAGTGTGTGCCAGTGTGTTGGTCCTTTGCGGACTGGGCTGCGCTGCTTTTGGAGCGGCAAGAGTCAGACGGGGCCGTCACTGCTGGGTCCTTTGCAACTGAAGGGCAGGGAGCCTTCTCAAGGCAACCAACAGTGGAGTTAAACTTCACAGGTCCAATACTTGAAGAGCTGCTGCTCCTCAGAGCCAGCTTAGCAAGGGTTTCCGCCAAAATACCGCTCACACAAAAACCTCCGGGAGGATAGTGAGCTGCAGCCGACTCCTCAGAGTGGCAATTCACTGTTAACCTTGTGGGGTTGATGGTGGCACTGGCAACGCCACTTGCATCTTTTAATGACAGGAGCAAAAAGAACCTAAAATGCTTGGTCATTTTGATCGTACATATAAGAGTAATACATCATTTAAATCTGTAAAAAGGCCAACTTTTATTTGTGTACACTCACAATATCAACAAAAATTATGCTTTTGCTAAACAAAAAAAAAAAAAACAGGGTGTGCATTCAGCAGTCTCAGTCTCCACACATACCTTTTTGAAATGCGTCATTAAAATGAACTAAAACTCAGCAAATACATGACACACACACACATGAGAGATATATCTATAGAAAGCTTGATATTTCTACTTTTAGATGAAGCTCCTCTTACCGAAAGCAAATATTCTCTAATGAAGTAATCCGTATGAAACCAACAGGATGTCCAGTCTCTCCAGTCTGCTTCATTATTTTTAATTAGGTCATGCCCAGGAGCTACTTTTGATTTTCATATTATAATTGTCCATGTGAGGGCCCGCACCAAATGTAAACGCCCACATCACTGTAAACAAAGCACCGAGACTTTTTTTCCAAGTTTGTCTGGGCTACTTTTCCTTTCTGGAAGAAGATGCGCTGTGAGGAATAATACTTAAGAGGAAGAATACGAAGTGACACATGAAGTAACACACAAAGTGACACACGGTGTTACTAGTTAGACTTTTTTCAATCTATAATTCCTGACTACAGCAAATGAAACATTATGAAGTACGTTTCATTTCATTGCATCTTGTCTTACGACGCCAGGATGTTTTTTTTTAAACACTACTACATATATATTACAATACTATTACATATATCGCATCGATGCGATATATGTAATAGTATTGTAATATATATGTAGTAGTGTTTACACTTATGCTTAACAATAATAATATAGTTTCCCAGACATAAAATGTTTTTTGTATTGTATAATACATACAAAGGTGACAAAGCATGCTTATGTTTATGACTTAAAGATCATATTATTTATTTAGTTATTTATTTATCGTATAACAGTAGGATGTCTCAGCGATAGAAGCTCAGACACAGGAGAGGACTGATTTAGCTTCCATGAAGCCCCTCAGGGCAAGACATGGGTAGCGCGACTTACACAGGCAGCTCCTCAGAGCAACGCCATCAGGGTGTGAGGGAGCATGCCATTCTGGAGGTTACCTGAATAGAAGGACTAACAGGCCCTGGGGTTGCAGTGATGTATCGGAGACCCAGCAACCAAGGAGACTATCTCCCTAGCACCTAGTGATTCGGTTGCAAAATCCAGCGAGCTTTCATCCAGACCAGATCCAGAATCAATTCACCACCTCACAGAAGTGCCGAAAAGCTTGGAAGGTGAAACTGGTGCATCGTGGAGAAAGCCTTTCCCTTTCTTCCCGATGTCAGCCAAGTTTACCCACAGGTGCCTCTCCGTAACCACCATGGATCTGCCCATAGCAGTGGCGGCCTGCTTGGTGGCGTGGAGAGACAAGTCCGTGGTACAGCGGAGTTCCACTACCTCGTCAGGGGAAAGCCCCTGACCTTTATCCAGGCCTGACCTGATAGGCCTGACCTGCTACTGCATATGCCCTGCCATTCAAGTGAAATGTACGTTGAAAGGGCTCGGATAGCAGGGAGGGAACCTTAAGAGAGGATGTTTCACCCATAGAGAGATAGCTCACAAGCGTCTCTTCTATAGACGTTTTTCCTGAATGCGGAAGTCATGTCTGACTCTTAACTGGAAGGATGCTTTGCTTTTCTGGTCTCCAGTGTTTGTAAACAAATTAGCATATATTCTGAGCTGATAATCTAATGTTAAACCTATTTAAATGTTTTTAAAAAGCACATGGCTCCATAGCGGCATCACTTTGCAATGTGGCAATGACTGTTATTTGACAGTGCCTCACTCCTCAAAGTTTAATGAGTGTGTAGATGACACAAAGCTGCCGATGTTAGCTACATTAAAAACAGATGGGTGCTATATGAATGGGTTCCTATGGAGACTGGAACAGAAGAGCATCCAATCGGAAGTTAGAATTCATAATGGCGGCACTCAGAAAAATGTCTATAGGAGGCATCCTCTCATAGCCATTTTCACGCATTCCCTCAAAATTAGCATAACTAGTATGCTGGAACCTATGAATGTGTGAGGAAAATGGCTTATTCCATGCCTTCTCGGCCTCCATATGAGGATCGGGAAGAAATGGAAGGCTCACTTGAGCTGGAGGATTATGATCAGAAAGGTAACGCTCCAAGCCGACCCTGTGGTGCCATGGCACGTTCCATAACTTCCAACAGCTCATCATACGCAGGGCAGGAGGATTGAGAGGGTTCAGATTCAACTTCCTCCTCTTCATCTAACATCTCCTGCTCTCCCTGGCCTGAGCCCTCTATCACTGGATTTCGCTTTGGATTTGGATTTAATTGGACGTAGCAATTAATGAAAGAGCAGCTGCGACAAAGCGAATGAATGAAGCCAATAAGTGAGGCACAGACAAGAACAACTGGATATTGATGCAGAAATAGAAGCTGCTACTGCCAAAATTGCTGTTTTAAATAATTCTAACAATCAGCCACCCAAAACCTGCGCTGATGATATGAATGCATGTGATAAAGACACTGTGGTGAGTGGCAAAGTAGTTACTCTCAACCCTCATGCAGAGCCAAAGAAAGGTTCTTAACAAGGAAGCTCAAGAAATGTGATTCAGCAAACTCACTGCACTAAAACCTGATCTTAATTCTGCCTCACAAATACAAACATCCAATGTATTACAGAACACTGATGGAAATTAGCTTTGGACATTTGCAGTATCATGCAAAAACAAAATGAGATTACTGCCCTGCTTGTACAACAACAACAATCCAGCACACTGCCTCAGAGAGATATCCTGTGTTTGATGGTAAATCTCTGCAATATAGAACTTTGATCAGAGCATTTGTGCATGGAGTAGAAGACAAAACCAAAAGTAATCAAGATGTATGTTTATACTTTCTGGAACAATACACATTAGGTCAGCCTAGGGAACTTGTGCGCAGTTGTCAGCATATGGATGCACAAAGAGGGTATTTGCAAGCTAAAAGGAACATTTTGGCAATGAGTTTAAAATAGTTGCGGCATATGTGACGAAGGTTTTTGGATGGCCTTCAGTAAAATCAGAGGATGTAAATTCACTGCAGAGTTATGCTCTCTTTTTGCATGGATGCTGTAATGTAATGGAAGAAACTGACTTGGAGTAGCATCATCATAAAGCTGCCTTACAAATTAAGGGAAAAGTGGAGAACTGTTGCATGCAAGCTAATGGAACGGCGCAATCAAAAGGCATCAAGTCAAAATGTCATTTGATCCACTGTTTGGTGATATTCGGAGTACCCAACCTGTGCAACAGAAATCTCAATCTAAGACTAAAGTTAGAAACAGCTTTACAACAACAGTTGTTACCAACATTAAATCAATTTAATGTTGTGAGACTGGAGCAGTGTACACAAATGCAAAACAAGCTGCATAGAAAAAACTCAACTTTCTAATGAAGAAAGGTGTTTGTTTTGGCTGTCTTTGTGTTGGACACATGAGCAAGGATTGCGATAAACGCTTGACTTGTGCAGTGTGTGGTCAAATGCTTCCCAGCATTCTGCATATTCAACAAAAGGAAAGAGTGTGCACTCAGGAACAAAATTGTTCATCTGTAAGTAATGCACATGTTGCCCTTACAACCTGTGGGAAAACAGGGGCTGGCAGTAATGGAGACTGCATTATCAGTTTTACCAGTTCAAGTCAAATCCGGGTGGGACAATGGGTAATTCAAACCTATGCATTTTTGGATCCTGGCAGTTCTGCCCTATTTTGTTCAGAATGCTTAATGCACAGTTTGAAATTAAAAGGGAAAAAGAACTAATATTGTTTTGAAAACTATGGGCTATCAAAAGGCTATTACCCTGGTGAAAAAAGCAGCATATGCTAGTAGGTAGGTTTTGATGCTGGGATGCTGGTTAAACCTCTGCAAATGTCTTGACTGGTGTCATGGTCAAGGATTGCCAGCTCTTCCTCACTCCCTTTCCTGTCCACTTCATCTTCCAAATTTTCCAGTAGGCCAGACTCCAGCACAGAAAGCTGGGGTTGTAGTGTGAATAAGAAAAAGTCTGAGATCATTTAAATGTTGAAGAGGTCCAAGAAAAGAACCGGGGTCTTACTTGAGTCCACTATCCACCTGTTTCTGTACCTTGTACAGAAAAATGCTGCCTTCTGAGGACAGCAGAAGACATCAAGGCATGTCTGAATTCAATGTCAGCTTCACTTCCTGTCTCCTAGATGTTTTCATCTGATCGATTTTTGAAGGCAGCTTAGATGTATTTTTCACTACCTTTCATATCCCACAATCCTGTGCATTCTGTTCTGTTATGGTTGAGCTAAACAAAAATTAACATGGCATCTCTGCATGGTTTTGGTTGCAGGGGCGTTTCTAGGATTTGAAAACATCCATGGCTATGGCCAAAACATCAGGGGCTAATATGGGTGGGGACTCACATCATGCTCATATAAGATTTTCTGATACAGTGGTGGGTGGAGCTGGATCCTGTTAGGGGGTCTAGGAGTATATTTTATTGAGCATACCCCAAACATAATCCAATCTCAGCAAAATTTGGTTCGTTTCCATTTCTCATAAAGGGAATTGACTGGACTTTCAAATGTCCAAAAATAGGGACCAGCTTTATATATTTGTTTGTTTGTTTTTTGAAATATCAATAACTTTAAACCAATATTTGTTCCCAAGTTAGTCTACTAAGTGACAGCTTAATTTAAAATCTTTAACCATGTTATACATTCTGTTTTTCTTTTTTTCCTGAATCAGGCTTTTTTATGCAGCAGTCAGGTTTATAACATTTTTATGAATTTCAACATTTATGTGTATGTTTAAAAAAAATCACACCAGTCTAAAGGTGAGAAACCTCAAAGGCATGTCACCAATGAAAGCACATGTGGGTGTTATATATTCCATCTGCATTTCTTTGAAACCAGCTCAGTTAAAATATTAACCAGATGTTGAACAGCAATATTTTCTCCAGAACGACTCCTATTATCATTCCCCTCCATTTCACACCTACAGTTTGCTTGTTTTAGTTCTTACAAGTTATGCTTCAGTGTAAGAAACTGTTTGACACTGCTAGCTCGTGAGAAAATATAGCTGTATTTGGTAGTTCAATCCAGGAGAGAATAATATGCCATCTGGAAGAGTCATCACATTCCACATCACAAGACGGGAAATCCAGAATTTATATCTTAAGTTATCATACTTGTTTAAATTGGTTTAAATGAGCAAAAATATAGATGAAACTATCTTTGTTAATTGTTTTCAGTGTTAATGTAATTTGATCAATTCTTTTAAAACACTGATGTTTTGTGACACTACTAGTGGCAGGTATTGGATTGATTTAAGGTGGGAACAGTTTATTTTCATTCAGGAAGTTAAAGGATTAATGCAGAAGTCGTCATCACTACCAAAAGTATCCAAGGTCCCTGTCTGCAGTCAAATCACAAATCAGTAATAACAAGCTGATTAAAAATAATAAATGGATTCCCTCAATGGAAAACAGACTGGTACATTCACACCCATACATGAGTCTCCTCTCAATTAGCGTCAGCTGGAAAGTTCAGTAAGAGGGTAGTGGAAGTGTAACTCAAATCCCTTTTAGTACTTTCATTACCAGCCATATGGAAAGAAACTCACTAAAGTATTAAATGCCTGATTTTTACCATCATATGGAAAAGTGATGGCTTTGTTCAGACAGACAGCAAAAAAAATTTGGCTTATCAAACTGCTTTGAAGGTCCAGTTTTTATATCAGACAAACCAATTCAATGAAATGAGTCAAACTTTACAGTAGCTAAAATGTTAATGTTAATTTTTTGTTATTCCCCACTGGTCTAAGTGTGAACATTTAATTTAGCTAATAAAATCTAGTATGGATATGCTTGAACTTTTAGTCTTGTTTTTCTGCACATTAAACATGCAATGCAATGATGCAATGTTACAGCATTTTTTATTCAACATACAATGAGGTCAAGATCTGAATGCACTTTATACAGTAGTGAAATGCACAAGGAGCACTTCTTCTTTCCAGTTTAACAGCGGTTGGCGTCCAGCTTATTGGTGCATTACCTCCCCCTTCTTCTCTAGATGGTTCAGATAATAGGTTATAATAAAAATAATAATAATAATAAAACCGAAACTATTCCCTTTTCTTGGCGAGACCTAAATGTCACACACTTAGTGACCTCACGTAAATACACACACACACATCATATTTTAATTATTTATCAAATGCTCCTGCTTCCCTTAAAAATGTAATCAACATTCTACTCTGTGTCCTATTTATTATGCTTGCTAACTCTTTCAGTGTGATCTCCAGCACACCAATCTCCCTCGGCTTATTGTTCATAACCTGCCTCTGTGTTTCATATCTTCGCATAGAGCACTTTCTTTATCCTTACCAAAAAGCTGTCACCCACTCATGTCATTATCATGAGGTTCTGTTCTAGTGAAGCTGTCTACATTGCACACTGGCCCTCCATTTGTCCAGCAAAGTACTGTTTAATATACATGCATAATTTCAACGTTGTATATCTCTGTCACACCTGGTTTTGGGGTTTGTTTCATGTTCTTATTTTATTTTGATATTTAGCCATGTTTTTTGTTCCTGTCATGTGATTCCCTTGATCCTCATGTACGGTTGTGGCTAGAAGGGATACAGCTCTGACCAGAAACTAACAATGAAATTAAGTTTTCTACCTATTAGATTGTTGATTTATTAACGTCTACACCTACCCCAACCTTAAACTTAGCCTTTACTATAATACATAAATAGTACTTGATGTGCGCATGGCCAGTAGCCACAGCCCCTTCTAGCTTTAACCCTCATGTACTCCTGGCTGTTGTGTCATGTTGTGATTGGTTATTGTCTTCTCATGTGATTATCAGTTCTTTTTGCTCATTGGTTGGTTTAGTCATGTGCCTTGTTTCCCATTAGTTGTGTTCGACTTGACGCAGCCCTAAGCAGCTTGATCAAACTCTAACTTGAAGCAGTGCATGCGGTTAGAAATCTTGTCTCAATTGGCACATGACTGTCACGTGTGGAATCAAAGTACCATGATAGCGATTCGAGAGCAGCCTAGTGACTCAGCCTCCGCAGTTTTTTCAGGAGCTCTGATGATGGCACAGTTGTTTTCTGATTGGTCAGAGTCACTGCATGACAATGATCATATATGTTGAATCACATTTATCATAAAACATTGATAAAAGCATATATAACCCGACTATTAATATTTAAATAGTATACGTTTATGTTGAATTTTATTCTTGTTCAGATGGTGCTGTATTAAGCAGTAAAAGAAAAGTGTTTATGTTGCTCATGAAAATGCTTCTGAAACATCTGTGTATTTGACAAATATTGCATGTAATTCACTTCATCTGCGATAGAGCATGCAAACACCGCGAGAGCTTCACTAACGAGAGCAGAAAGTTGACAGCTCTGTTTTCAACTCCGCCCCCGACTGCTCTTAGCTAATCTCGTTGATCGTTGTCTGTAGCTGTAGTTCAGTTCGAACACACTTATTGGTTGATGTCATGTGACCCCTATTGTTTGCTATAAGTAGCCCTCATGTTGCCATTAGGTGTGTTTGACTTAATGCAGCACTGCGCAGCTCGATCAAATTCTGACTTGAAGCAGTGTGTGCCGGTTAGAAATTTTGTCTGAGTTGAGACGGCACCGGCACCACGTGACTGTCATGTGTGGAATCAAAGTACCGCGATATCGATTCAAGAGCAGCCGGCTGACTCAGCCGCCGCAGTTTCTTCAAAACAGCTAGAGATTTTCTTACTATAGGGAGATGAGAGGGTCTGTATTACTTACTGTTGAAGAAAGCGTAACGGCTAACTTGGATCATGTGTACCTTAATAACCAATCACATTACAGCCTTGACGTCATTGAATTTCAGTCAGAGTTGTATGACGCTCAATCGCCGTTTACGGATACCATAGGAATGAATGAGAAGTGCCGTAAGCTGAATCCCACCTGTCGCAAAAGTCAGTGACTTCTCTTATAAAACGGCATTTTTTTGTGGTAAACTCTAAAAATAGTTCAATCCAAAAGTATTGTTTGAGTAGTACATGTTGAAAATGAGCAGATTGGCTGTCGATTTATTCAATTATAAGCCGCTTTCTCTAAAAAGTTGTTTATTCCATTGACATCTATTCAAAGAAAACGGCCTCAGGTCTCCTTTCCCAAGTATTGCCAGACCGGAAGCGTTAGCTTTAGCCGTTTTTCAGCTAATGCTTGCAGGCTTGCCATCTAGTGGCTTTGGAGCAGCTGCAGGAGCTTTGATGACGACACAGCTGTTTCACGATTGGCCAGATTCACTGCATGACAACAATTATGTGTGTTTCCGGTTTATTCTAACATCCTTAAGTCCAATAATGCTCACAAATCTGTTTTTAGGACAGTAAAAGCTTTTTACTGTATGTTAAGTTGAGTCACATATATTATAAACCACTGATAAAAGCATATATAACCCCCCACTTTATTAGTATTTAAATAGTATATGTTTATGTTGAAATTTATTCTTGTTCAGATGGCACTGTATTAGGCAGTATATGAAAAGTGTTTCTGTTGTTCATGAAAATGCTTCTGAAACGTCTGTGTATTTGACAAATATTGCATCTAATTCACTTCATCTGTGATAGAGCATGTAAACACCGCGAGAGCTTCACTAACGAGAGCAGAAAGTGTCTGACTGGATGCCTCTGCTTTCAACTCTGCCCTTGACTACTCTCGGCTAATCTTGTTGATTGTTGTTCTATGTCTGTAGTCAAGTCAAGTCAAGTCTTTGTTCATTGTTTTGTAGTGATGGAAAAATAAAGCTTTGTGAAGCACCGAGGCTTTCTCCTAAACTGTATCGTAAAAAGGTTCATTACTCCAAGCTTTTTAAGACGGTGGACACTAACAACATCTTGTGATCAAAAGGTGGAAAAAGCTGACTTTGCATCCCAGACAACCCAGCCATTTTTGGAATGGTTTAGATAATAAATTAGTTTGTGCTATGAAAACCTATATAAAGGAAAGAAAATATCAAGTCTATATACAAGTCTTCATGTCAGTAATTGTAATACACAATATGAATAATTGAGTCTGTGAATAAATTTGTGGAAAAATTAGGCAAGGCTGTAGGCATATATGATCAAAATAACTGAAGATTATCATAGAATGGTCAGTTAAAGTGTCTGTGAACCTGGAATTAATACAAAATGAACATACACAAAACTACAAATGCAAATATTTATTCATATTATGATTTATTCTTATCAAAGAAGTGAGTGACACTTCTGTGACCCTTGCACAACTGCGCAAGGGGTTTGCATTATTTGGATCAGAATATGAAGCAGTCGAATAGTTGTGTGTGAAAACGACGCCTCGGACAACACAGATCACATGGTTTTGGCAAAAAGAATCAAGCTCTTGCACAATGCTTCACTGTGAGATTTTTTTCTCGATGTTGAACATCACATCACTATTGTTTTGTATTTTGGATTTCACTTTGGATATTATAATAAACATTTGGATTCATCTTCAGCTTGCCTTAAGTTGATGATTACAGAATACATAACCGCAACTATAAATCCAGCAGATCATCTAGTCCATCTTCGCCAAGAAAAAACAGCCTATAGAGGCTTATGTGGAGAACCTTTGTGAACTTCCTACCAGGTGGACTTTAATGAAACTTTCTAGAAAGACATTTTTCGCTTCGGTTTGTGTAAGGAAATATCATGTTTGATCCCACACATAACCCCTCACTGGACTTTTGTCCGTTATATTGATTTTGCTTTACTTTTGAGTGGCTCTGCACTTACTGTGGGAATTGCGGATTAGGGATCCTGCGATCCTTTAGTAGTCACCATGCCAAATCACGTCATGCCTGTCAAGCCTAAGCCAGCTCACGCCATGTCTGTCAAGCCTGAACCTGCTTACATCATGCCTGTCAAGCCAGAGTCTGCTCACATCATGTCGGCCAAGCCACAGCCTCCTAGCGTTACATCTGTTACACCAAGGTCTGCTCACGCCACGCCTGCCAAGCCAGGACCTGTTTACGTCATGTCAGCCACTCAAGAGCCTCTTTACAAGATGGCTATCTTTCAAGAGACTTGTCATGTAATGGCTGCCAACCCAAAGACTGTTTACAAAATAGCCGCCACGCACGAGACCGTTCACAAGATGGCTGCCATTTCAAAGCCTGTTTACAAGATGGCTGCCATCCCAAAGCCTGTTCACAAGATGGCTGCCATCGCCATGGCCCTCATGCTAGAGCCTTGCCAAGCCACGGTCCACATACCAAGGTCTGACCTTCCAGAGCCACGCCATATTATTGCTGCCAATCCAAAGTCTCTACCCATCATGACTGCCAGTGTCACGGACCCACAACTGATGTCAGTGCGAGCGGCTGGCATCCCAGTGATCCCTCTTATTTTGGTAAAATAATTAACATATTGCATATTCTGCAAGGTGTATGTAAACTTTTGACTTCAACTGTGTGTATACACACACACATCTATCTATCTATCTATTTAATTTGAATGTTGTATATCTCAAACTAAAATAGAAATGTTTTAATAGTGGCACAGATTCAGGTTACACTGTTTAAGGTTTACAGTGGGTTTTTTAAATACTTATTACTTAAAGCTTCCCACATTTCCATTTTAAGTTGGAATAGAAGAAATTACTTTAACACCAAACTAATCTTCACAATTAAATACATAGAAGTGGCACATTTTTATTTAGTTATACATGAAAATAAAAATATGACTTTAAATAAACTAAACATTAAGATGCTTTGTGATTACAACATCAACATTAGAAACTAGCTAGAAACTGTTAGTGATACAAGCTAAAAACAGTATCTAAGCACAACACTTGAATGATCTACACACAAGCTCTTAATATACAAAAGCATGATGCACAGCAACAATGGCCATTAGGTCTGTTTCACACCATGTACACACACTATGCATAAGTGAAGCAGCAGTGTAACTATATAGAAAACATAGTAGTTTTTCAGTTACTAAATTACAACCATAAATTCTAAAATCGTATTATGTTGGGCCATTGCCATTTGTTACAAACTTGATCATGAAATGTAATTCTAAGTACTGGGCATAATGCACTGTAATACACTGCTTTTGTGTGCGGTGTTAAACAGCTTAATATACTATTCTCAAAGGACCTCAAAAAACACAAGATGAGCACATTTCTTTTAAAAACAATTCTAAAACTATTCTTTAAAAAATTTTAGTGTATTTAATGGAACTCAAATGGTCACAAAATAATTAATTTATGAACAATTTACATAATTTGTTATGCATGTGTCAAATGAACAAGGCCCACTGTCTGTATAATAGTCAATAATTGACTATTACCAGTGCAAAAAAAATACATTAAATATAAAACGTAAAATGAATCAGTTTGTTTAAATCCAGACCTTATTAATTAATTAATTATCTGTCTTTTTTTGTACTGCTGCAAACCCAGCGTAATGGACTCCAACGCTGCTGGATAGATATTTAGTTGTTGTGGCCTGAATTCACATATATGTTTCAAGTGTCCTGCCCATCACTGTCCTCCTGCTGTTGGGTGGCTGGCGGGTTACCTGGATAATCTAGAAGTGAAATAGGGTTTTCCTTTGCTCCTGTTTGTTCCTTTTCACGTCTAGTGATTCCTCTGCTGCTTGCCTTTGATGATATTGTCTGACCCCGGAACAGCTGAGCCTGACGTTGACAGAGACCCACTTTGCTAAGTAATATGAAGACATCTCCTTGGAAGGCCTTGGTGAAGATGGCATATAGGAAGGGGTTAGCACAGGAATTCAGAGGGTAAAAGAGCACCAAGAGGATCTTGGAGTTTGACACAGTGATTAGCGGGTGGTCCAACGCTGCAGTCATAGCATAAAGTGAAATGGGTGCCATGCAGAGGAAGTCAGTAAAGATGAGCACTGCCATACGCTTGGCAATATTGGTGTCTTTGTTGGCAGACTGATGACTGGGATTGTGAACAGCACAATAGATCTTGATGTAACAGGCACAAATGACCACAAAAGCCAGGATGTTAAAAACAAGTACACATAGGATGTAGGTCTGGTCCACAAGTGTCTGGGTGTCCATGGGCAAACAAATGCTGACCTTCTGGTAGCTGCTGACCCCAAAGAGAGGCATAAGAGCCAATAATAGGCAAAAGATCCAGCCTACCAGCATGATGACTGAAGCATGGGACAGACGCAACTTACGGTCCAGCCGCATGGCGTAGGTGATAGCATACCAGCGTTCCAGAGTAATAGTGGTTAGGGTGTAGACTGATAGTTCACTAGCAAAGACAGAGAAGAACCCAGCTAGGTTGCACCCCGGACCTGTCTGCCAATCAATAGCATGATTATAGTATTCAGAATGTGTGTGGAGGTCCACAGAGGCAATTAACAGCAGGTAAATGCCCATACACAGATCAGCAAAGGCCAGGTGACACATTAAAAATCTTGAAACAGACAGTTTGTAGTGACTGGTGAGCAGCACCAACAGTACAAGCAGGTTGCCCAACACAGCAAGCAAACTGACAAACCACACAGATACCCTAAGAAAGCTGAAACCCATGATGTCCTCACATGGGTTAAACTCATCAGGAGCAGGAAAACAGGCAACCTCCTCTCCCTCCTCACACACAATGTAGTCATAGCGGCTGTCAAACTCATGGCTGGTGTCTTCCTGGGGGTTCTTCAGTGTTTCACCAAAGCCCACATCATCGCCTGGGTGCCCGCCAAAGTAGGTGTGGTAGTGCAGGCTGCTGTAAAAGTCCTGGTGGTCATAGGTTTCTCTAAATAGGTTATCACCCAAATCGATACCGGGTTCCATGCTGCTGTGCAGGCCAGGAATAGTAAAAAGTCCCACAGACCTCTTTTGAAGTTGGTTATACCTGGCAGTAAGGTTACATATGATGTCCTCTAAGTACCTGAAATTTAAAAAAGCAAAAATCCTTATGTTTCCATGTCAGAAAATACACTTTTAAAAAGGTCTTAAATCTTTTTTGCATGCTCACTATAACTTCCATAATATTCATAATTTTTAATAGAATTAGGCAACCAATTACATGACACAACAGTTCTTAGTAAAAAATACTACAAGGATTGGGGGAGGGGGAAAGGGGGTGGGGGTTGCATTAAATAATCAAAGCACAAAAACACAAACCCTCTTTTTTTCTTTAAGTTCTTGAATGCACAGCAGTGGCTGGGGTAGGTCAGGTCTGCCGTAATCATGTGTCTGAAAGTTTTGATTGGTGGTAGTTTTTTGAGGGCCCAGACATTCCGAGCACAGAGTTCCCGAAGTGACTCCAAGCCTCTAGTTGGTAGGGAAGTGACAGCCGATTCTGATACATCACTGATGAGAAAAGAAGACAGGAGACTTTTAAAGAAAGGCTACGATATGCAACAAAATACTCTAATGTTGAAACGCTTGTGGTACTTTAACAGTTTTTTTTTTTTTCAAAAGTGTTGGACAAGTTTTGTCTTGCCTGTTTGACCAATCATTACATAGAATTAATTCTCAAGACAAAAATATCTGAATTAAATTCCAATTTTCTGATAAACAGATCAGATATTTCCTAATTTAAACAGCACTCATGGCACTCTTATATACAATACTCTACTAATACAAGAACTAATTCTAGTGCTGTTGTCATTGCATTCTGGTACAATATTTGGTAAACAGTTGGTTAAGCCTTAAGTGAACGTAAGGTGGGACAAAATATGGATACATTGTCAACAGATGTGCATTAGGGCTTGCAATGTAAATGCAGGCTTAGGGTAAGCTGTGCTGTTTCAGTATCACCTAAAGAATAAATGTAACACTGCCCGTTTTGTTTTTCTCTGAAAATCATCAGTCCTCTCTATATAGGATTATAACCCTCAGAGTCAAAAATGGCCATTACGTTATGAGCTTGTTGTTGTTTTTGTTTTAAACGGATGTTCCAAAGAGCCTATTGTGCAACATGAGTTTAAAATTAAGAAGAAAAAAAAAAAAAAAAAAAAAAAAAACGCTTGTCTGATTTTTTCATTTTGAGATAGTTAGCCAGTGACCTCATAGCAATGATTTCACACTGAGCTGACTCCTGAGAGGGTAGCTAAGGGGCCACATTATTAACTTATTAAAGAATTATGATTTCAGCAGGCCCACATTAGCAGACAGATAAGATTACTATAGTCAACATCCTGCATTCAGATAAGAATATACTTTTGCACTACAGAAAATTGTTAGTAACACCAATCAAGAGTATGCTAGCTTTATTAGATCTGTTATGAACAGAATAAGCATGGTCAAATCAGTAAAACAACCCGTTATTTTCAGATTTTGAAAGAGAAAATCTTTTCTATTAAAAGTGTTAAAGAATAAACATGTAATTTAGTGCATTTTTGTTATATGACACATGATCTAATCTCTAAATGAAATTTTTACAGACATGTACCAAAAATTAAAGGTCATCTTTATTTACTCTCTCTCTCGCTCTCGTCTTCTAATTTTTCTATAACCAAAAAACACAGCAAAATCATTTATGGATAAGGGCAGAAAACCCTAAGTAGAGCTCAGAGAGAACTACAAACACTGAATCTCAAGTGCTTTCAGGACAAACAAAAGCCACTCACAGGAGCATTGGCCCACTTCTAGTCCCAGCAAACATTCTCTCATCCAGCCTTGTCAGCTGCTTATTTCTATGCAGGTACCTGCAAAGAAAAGGAGTGAAAAAAGGATGGTGACTAAATGTTAAAGTTGAAATTAAAAAACAAGATTTTATGTAGTGCTTGTTAAGGCACAAAGAAACCCATAAACCTAAATTATTTAGTAGGTAATTTGTCTCACAATATTTGTGCTATATTCAATATTCAATGAATTATACCACAAACTGCTTGTTGAAAATAGGTGCACAATTATTTGTTATAAGTGATCAGACGTATGCCATTCACCTGGTAGATGGCAAAATCCTGCTGACAAGAATATAAGCACACACATGAACAATATCATAAAGACTCTTTGGGGCCAGGAAGAAACCATCTAGCAAATGCCTAAACAAAATGCAAAACACCTTAACCTCACTTTTTTTTTCTTTAGAAAATGCAATCTCCAATAATTTTATTCTTAATACACTATTAATAACTGCTCCTTTAAATATACTGCACAACATTTTAACTCATTTATCCCTGGAAAACAAGACAAAAAATACAAAATAGCGAAGGAAATTAAATATGTGCAATGTGGTTTCTACAATAACATGAATTTCACAACCATGCTGGATGAATTCTCCAGTGCAATGTAACAGCCTAAAAAGCTTGCTAGGGGGCCCCACGTTTACAAGCAATTTAGCAACCCAGAAATGGAGATTTACTATTACACTTTTATCAGGTGCTTTTGTCCTGGTTTAGCAGTCCAATGTAAACATGCAAAATCAGAGACATTAGCAAGAAAGTACAACTTAGGGGAGTTTGAGATATGACATTAATATCCTGTATTCTCAGCAGAGGTTAATGACACAAGATTTGCGAAATGACAATAGTAAATATTATGCCCCCCACAAAGTGTCTACTCAAGAGTACACTCAACCAGTGAGAACTGTTTGAGAAGACAATAGCATGGTATGCTTGCTATTGAATGCTATTAAGTGAATTAATAGTTTAACCAAATATGAAAATCACATAAGTATTTGTTATTATTTATGTTTTTTTTTCAGTGGAATAAAAAAAGAACATGTGAACATGAATGTCAGAAAAAAAAAACATAAAAGCTCCATACAACAGTCTGTATACTTCAACCCTGTTCCTAGAGACATCCTGCAGACTTCAGGTCCAACCCTGAGCCAACACACCTGTCTGTAATTATCAAATAAATATAAACTTGACTAGCTGGTTTAGTTGTGTTTGACTAGAGTTGGAGAGCTAGAGACCTGAAATCTACAGGATGCTAGCTTTCCAGGAGGAGGGCTTGAGACCCTTAAAGCAAAACAATAGCTTTTTGTGAGCTACAGACCGTATTGTCCATTTTGGTCTGTTTCTTGGAAAATTATACAAGTTTAAGAACTTTGGTGGTGCTTTTGGTGTCTTTGGAATGATGTATGGTAAGAGGAAAAAAAATCTTTAAAAGACAGGTTTGTAATTAAAGTAAATAAATAATGATAGTGTTTTCATGTTTGGGTAAATTTATTCTGTTAATGATCAATGCTTCATAAATGTGTTGTATCAAAATTGTGTATTTATACAGTTTTAGATCAACTTTTAGCACTTAATTGTTTGAATTTGTGTTATACAATTTTTTATAAAGAACTTTACACTGAGTCCAGCTTTGTGCCATTGAAAGCATGATGTTGGACTTTCGTAAAGCCATTACTGTACAGCCTCCTGTTGAATAAAAAGCAAAAAATAACAGTCATGTCTTTGTGCAAAAATCTTTGTAATAACAGTATCTACTACTTGTTCAGTGTTTGACAAGTATGTTTAAATAGCCTCTCCAGTAGATAGCGATGCTTGAGTCTCTCAGTATATTACAAATAATTGTACCAGGAACTAGAACAGAATTACAAATAGCCTGCGCTAAAATAGTTTATTTTCATTTAAGCAATAGAATCCTTCCAAAATACCTATAAGTAACAAAAGTTACACACAAATGGCAGCTCAAAACTCATTTTTCTCTGTTAGTATGACAAAAATGTGCAAATGAGGGAATATGACAAGACTTACACTGACAGCAGATCATTGGTAATGCCAAGAAAAGCGTTAGCTGGAATTTCAGCAATATATGGATTATCACTTAGTTCTCTGCAGGAAGAGCAGAAATAGATTAAAAGAATATCTTACTGAAACACTGATCTATATAAAAACTACTGCATTAGAACACTCCTCACAGTAGGAAGTATGAGTCATCAGCCTGGATATTGGTCAGGTCAGGGAAGATGGTGAGGCCTGTGTTGAATAAGCCTCTAAAAATACAACACGTTCTGGTTATTATTTCAAGGTCTTATGCATTGTCCACAGTGACACTGGTTTTATTGCTACAGGTAACTGCACTTTTGGTTGCTAGTAAGTTTTCCTATTAATGAGTGCCCTAATGTTATTGCTGGGCTGCCTAACTAGCTTTACTTACCTAGACCATGCTCTTGGGCACAATAATCAAGCTAATATGTAGTACATTCTATATCTATATATAATATAATCTATAGATTGTAGTTTTTGAAGAGTGTGCATCTGCATAAATGGGTAAGCGAACCCTGAAGTACACTCTAAAAAATTCTGGGTTACAAACAACCCAACTTGGGTTATTTGGCAACCCAGCGCTGGGTAAATATTAGACGGAACACATGCTGGGTTATTTTGACCCAACTGGTTGGGTTAAATGTTTTGACCAAACATCCTGGGTTATTTTATTTAAGTCAACTATTGTTTAAAAATAATTATATTGCTGGTTTAAAATGGACTGGAACTTATAACAAACAGAATTACTAGAGGCAACAGCAATAATCAAAAGATGAACATTTATTATTAAGCAAGAACACATGGTATTCGGTTATAATAATAATAATAACAATAATAATAATAATAATTCTCATGTCGGTGTGTTGCCGAAATCTGAGCTGGTGTTCGCCGGGGTAACTGCGAACTTAAAGATGCTTAAAGCTTAGCTTAAAGATGCCGTGACTCAAAAACCTGCCCATAAAAAAAATAGTACTGACATTAGAGAACATAATTTATTATCAAACTAAATTTATCTCCGTACAATAATGAATAAAGTGCATTTGTTTTATGCAAGGCAAAAGGCATTTCCATCCTGCGAAAAAAACACTGGTGACGCAGCTGACTGACATCTAATCCTTATGTTGATGTTATACAGTACTGTGCAAAAGTCTTAGGCCACTAGTATTTTCACTAGCTAAAAAATGGTTTGAAGTAAGTTATTTCTATCTTTTGCTGTAGTGTGTCAGTAAAAAATATTGGTTAACATTTCCAAACATTCTGTTTGCCATTAATTGTAATAATCTAGTGAGACTTTTGTTTGCACAAGGAGTCTGACAACAGCCAGTGCTCCACACTGAGATCTGATCTCACCATCATCCAGTCTGTCTCTGGAATAACACGAAGAAACAGAAAAACTGAGACAGACTAAATCCAGAAGAACTGTGGCAACATCTCCAAGATGTTTCAAATAACCTACCTGCAAAGCTACCTGAA
>JAHKKF010533012.1:28785-61219 GCA_019740295.1 Labeo calbasu
GCTACCTGAAAAACTATGCACAAGTGCACATAGGGCAAAAGCTGCTTTAAATGCAAAGGATGGTCACATCAAATGCTTATTTATTTTAGTTAATAGAAATTAATTGATAAAGAAAATCTATTTATGACAATGTTTTTGACAGCATCCTCATTTTATGTGCCTAACTGTCTAAAAATTTTAACAGTACTACAGTACTTTGTAGGTGTAGGTCTCTTAAAGCATCTTGGAGATGTTGCCACAGTTCTTCTGGATTTAGTCTGTCTCCGTTTTTTCTGTTTCTTAAAACAGACTGGATTGAATGATGGAGAGATCAGATCTCTGTTTGCACAAGGAGTCTGACAACAGCCTGTGCTCCATACAAAAATCTCACTGGATTATTACAATTAATGGCAAAATGAATGTTTAGAAATGTAAACTGATATTTCCTACTGACACACTACAGCAAAAGACTGACTTCAACTGACTTTGAACCATTTTTATCTGAAGAAAATACTAGTGGCCTAAGACTTTTGCACAGTACTGTAAATTAAATAAATGGATAAAAATATGATGACCCAACAAGTTGAATCCAGCATTTGGATTAAAAAAAAATATCCCAACACCTGGGTAAAAATATAAAAAATAACCCAATAAAATTCTCAACTCTGGCCCGCGAGATCTATTTTTCAGCTCCAACCCTAATCAAACACACCTGAACAAGTTAATCAAGGTCTTTAGGATCACTAGATCAAGGTTGGAGCCAAACTCTACAGAAAAATGGAACTCACAGGTCAGAGTTGAGAACTAGTTGCCCCTGGTCTATGGCAACTACATGCTGCAGATTACCTAGATCAGTGGTTCTCAGACTTTTTATACTAAGGACCACCTCAGAAAATATTTGGCTCTCTAAGTACCACCATAATGACCAGCATTAAATAGTGCAGTAGGTCTAACTATTCAGCTACAGCTCTGCACAGTTCAAAAGCGAGGCAGTTTTATTCCTAATAAGAATATTTATTGTTGTCAGCCACTTTAACATTGTAAATACACAGTTTTAACCTGAACGCTGCACAGTGCTAACAAACAGGTAAATAAAAAACTTAAATAATGATTAAATTTAAATGTGTTGTACCTAAAAGTTAATTAAAACCTGTACTGTACATGTACATGTAAAAATAATATATAATAAAGAATAAAAACTTATAAAGATTAAATTGTCTTGTGTTTTAACAATAATTTCTATTTAATTTAGTGATTCCTCTGCTTACCACTAGAGGGAGCCTGAGTACCACTAGTGGTAATCGTACCACATTTTGAGAACCACTGAACTAGATTAAACAATGAATTTTTGTTCTTTGTTTAAATTATCTGTAACAATATGACATTAATTGTGATTATCTAATCAATTAATCAGCAGAAGATATTTCACTACATGTACATGATGTCATTACGAGCAGTCCTACATTGCTGAACCAAAGTTGTTCAAATAACGGAGGTGCCACCTTGCTACTATGGTTTCATAAAGCAATCTAAAGCATACAATTTACATGTAGCTACATTTACATGTAGCTACATTTACATGTAGCTCAGCTGAGTTTTTGTATACTTTTTTTTGTTAGGGATAAACCTCAATAATGTTTTTTTTTTTTGCAATTTGCAATTTGCAGACAAAGAAAAACAAACAAACAAAATTACAGCATGTAGACTTTTTTTGCTCACAAATACTGTAATTTAGGAAGATTCTTAAAAGCCTCTGGATGGATGAATGTCAGATTTCTTGTGTTTCTTATTTCTCTGAAATGAGAGAGAGAGAGAGAGAGAGAGAGAGAGAGAGGGATTACAAGAATTGAAAATGTCCTTTTTAAAGTGACTGAATGAAAGAGATGCTTGAATCTAATAGAATTAATTTCACATTATTTTTGCAGATGATGGGAACAGTATTTTGATGTACTTTGCTCTTGCTCAGTTTACTCAGGCAAATATGCTAAATGAAAGCATATTTTCTAGTACAATAAGATAAATCCTCAAGAAAAAAAGTACAGTGTTAGGACATGATTTTTGAAGTTGAGGGAGAAAATACGATTGGAGTTTTTCGATCTTTCTTCCTCGGCTGGACTCATTTACAACCGCATATGGGATCGTTTGAAGCCGCATTTAAAATGCCTTTTGGAAGTTCAAAATTGGAGCACCATAGCAGTCCATTATATGGAGAAAAATCCTAAAATGTTTTCCTCAAAAAACATAATCTCTTTATGACTGAAGAAAGAACGACATAAACATCTTGGATGACAAGGGGGTGAGTACATTATATGTGAATCTTTGTTTTGGAAGTGGACTTCTCCTTCAACTGGAATGTATATGTGGATTTTGGATGCTTTAACTTACATATGAGTAAGCTTTCTCAGGTTGTAGAAGGAATGCTTTTCTAACCTGCTCAGAGAGACATCCACAGACAGATAGCTAAGGAAAGAAGGTAGAAAATCCTGTTAAAATCCTGAGTTTTATAAAAAAAATACAGGGTTATTTCAAACTGCCAACCCTCAGCAGAAAGACAGAGAGAGAGAATCTCCTTTCAGTCTTTATGAAAGGGTGTGTTATATTAGGCTAAGTTTTTACAGTATATTCATAACAAAAGCATTACTTGGCTCTTTAGATACATTTTCTAGATTTAGAGTAGAATATAGTCAAATCATACAATTTTACAATTTTGTTGCATTCTCAGTGCATTTTCTTTACAGTAAATTTAAACTTCTATAACTTTTTAATGCATTCATATTTTGGATATTACACTTATGCAATAATCTACTGATGTCTTTTTTTTTTTTTAATCCGATCTTACATCTGTATTCAAATGCAGTGATGAATTATAACAATTTAAGTTTGGATAGGGCACTTTCACATCTATGTTTAAAAAGGTGACAGGTTAAACTAAACTAAAATGAATGGGGAGGGGGGTGGGGTGTAATTATATTATTTTTTGAAGTTGAATAAATGTCATATTTTATCATGCTTTGTGTGTCCTACTTTATTTGCCCACCCCATCAATAGCCAGGTGTGGGGGCAATAACATGCAAACAAAAAACTACACAAAAATCATAGTTTTCTCCAAATAATAAAAAATACACATGCAAATTGTATGAGTTTCTTTAAAAACACATGGTTTACATAAAATCTTTTATGTATTTAGAATTTGAAAGCAAACAAATAATCATGTTTAAGAAAGGGAGATCATACCTTTCAGAAAATATAATTTGCATCTTAATATTGCAGTGAAAATGTATTTAATAGTAATGTATGTCCATGACAGGGTGGACCAATCTTATGGTTTATGCTTTGAATAATGGCCCATAATTATCTAAAAAAAATGTGTGGCATCTCAGCTAATATATTTCTATAGTACTTAAGTGTCTGCTGTTTAATTCTACAACCACTTTACATTTTATTTACTTAAAACAGAGCAAGATTTAAGTGTTTTTTTTTTTTTTTTAGTAAATACTCTAATATCAAATGGCTCTGGTCTCTGAAAAAGTACTTACATTCTTGAAATATTGACCATATTTGCAAAGGCATCTTGGGGAACTGTCGTCAGTCTTGTCTCGTAGAGACTTCTAGAATCGAAAGTAACATCAAAAATACATATAGATTTGTCTGAAAATTACAACTTATTTACATTTACATATTAAACAATGTTAAACAATGTTGCACATGGAACTTCAAAGAACAGCATTTACAATATACACAATATATTAAATATCACAAAATTTAGTTTCCTACTCATTCCTTATTATTACTATTTTCCACATATTAGAATAACTTGTTTTTGTTAAGTAACGACCCAAACAAACACTGTTTAACAAGTTTGCAAAATATTTAGCAAAAAATGTGCAAAATAAACTATTCATGTATTAAGAACAGTATGTCAGATTATAGCCTGACAGATATCTTGAAAATTAAGAATCAATAAGGACTATTCATACTATTTCCCACATCACAAATCTTATTCCCTATCTTATTTTTTTCTGACATACCAATTGTATAACACAAAATCATTAACCCAGTTATTTAGGCAATTGCAATTTTTGACCATGCCCCCACAACATTACTCTTCTTACAGGAAACTAGCCGCATCCACCATTTAGATTTAATATAAATCATTTAATATTTCATTGCTCAATGACAGATTTTCTAAAATCTTTTAAAAAGGAATGGGTATTCTTTGTTAGAGTAATCTCACTGAAGGAATATCTGCATCGGTGGGAAATGGCAAAATCTGTTATAAGGGGAAAAATAATTTCATTTTGTTCATATAAAAAGAAAAAAGCAGTCAGCAATTAAGATAAAACATTCTTACAGGAAGAGGTGAACTAATCCAACTAAAGCATCTGAAACAATCAAACAACCATTACATCTAATATGGATAAATCAAGCAAAATAACTCAGAATCTATCTTAAATAAATTATTTATTTAGGTCATATTACTCAAAACTCTATACTACAAACTGGAATGCATCATTGGAAGGAAGCAGAATCTTTTTTGATGGGTGTCGCCTTGCTGCAAGCATTGGGTAATCTGTGTCAACTCAACCGGAGGTTCCCAGCTCAAATTTTGGATTTTGCTAATATTTATCCTGAAGAAAGATGAACATGTATAGCGATGAAAGCCAAAATATTAAATGTCATGGATAAATATTTACTGAGTAATCCACTTTTTGTAGAGGGGGACAAAATGGCAATTTTTCACCTGAGTTTCAGAGCCAAATTACAGGGGGTTAAAATGACTTCAGAAAGATGGCAGCATCATTATGTTATTTTTTTGTTTGGTAGGTCTGTTAGTAAAATCTGTTGATTTTTGTTATGGAGTGACAGAGGTGTGAAGCGTGCGGATCCATATACATAGCTTTATTAAAAGACATGGTCAAAACACAGGCAGGGTCGAACACCAGCAAACAGGTATGGCACAGGCAATACACAAGTAGTCCAGTAAACAGGCGAGGACAGATCAATGGCAAATGTAATACAGGGGGTAAGGCAAACGGGTAAACCAACAGACAGGCGAGAAATCCAGGGCAGGCAGAGAAACAGGCAGAACGAGATAACCAAGCTAAGATCAAGACACAAATAAATCAGGAAATGAACAGGACAAAACTAGACTTAAACTCAAACTCGGAGTGGCTCTGTAATGTTGCTATCGCTAGGAGAGAGATAAATGCAGACAATACTCGCCGATCAGAAAGAGAAAGTCCATGGCTTATAAAGTGTGTTGCCTCGGAAAACACAGCAGTGGGGACCAATTTCTCATTACTGATTGTCCACAGCTGTTTTTCATTTTCTCATTATCTCTGCCTGGAGTTTTCAGTCTCTCCTTTGTGAAATCTTGCATTGTCATACTGTGTTTGCTAGTTCTGGTTTCCTGGTTCTATGTGTCTTTGTTTTGTCTGGTATCTCGACTACGATTGTGGACTAACCTCTAATAAACAACTGCACTTGGATCCTCAGATTTGTGTTCTCGAGCAGTTCATGACACAATCTTTAAATCCATGTATTTTAGCATTAGAAACACTACTGTGACTAAAGATTGTACACATACTGGTGGATTAATCACCAATCAAAAAAGTTTTTGGTTACTACCAATACTTATTTTAGGGCAGCTGTGGCACAAACCTTACATTGGGTGGTGGTCTAATAATTTGTAAAATATTTTGTAAATTAAATATAAGTGAATGAAAAATGAGAAACATGGCTTTTCATATCAGTGCTATGCTGATGACACTCAACTCTACCTCTCATTCCATCCTGATGATCTGACAATTACTACTCACATATCAGCTCGTCTAACAGGCATTTCTTGCTGGATGAAGGACCATCATCTTCAACTCAACCTTGCCAAGACAGAACTGCTTGTGGTTCCAACAAACCCATCATTTTATCACAGTTTTACCATCCAATTAAGCACATCAACCATAACCCCTTCAAAAGCAGCCAGAAAACTTGAGGTTGTGATTGATGATTAGCTGAAATTCTCAGACCACTGTACTAAAACTGCCCGGTCCTGTAGATTTTCTTTATTCAACATCAGGAAGGTCAGGCCCTTTCTTTCAGAACATGCTACACAACTCTTTGTTCAAGCTCTTGACTCAATCTGAGCAGTCCTTAGCCATCTTCAAGAAACGGCTAAAAACACATCTCTTCCATTTTTATTTGACCCTCTAACTCTAGCACTCTCTATTCTAATTCTATTTTATCTATTTGTTTTCTTTTTTATTTAAGCAAATAAACAAACAAAAAACCACTTGACCCTTTAAGACTTGTACTCTATTTGTTTTCTAACTGCTTGTTTTCTTCAAAAAAAAGGTCTCTAACACTAGCTTTCTCTATTCTCCTTTACTTTTCTATTTGTTTTCTTTTTATTTATTATATAATTAACAAACAACAACAAAAACAACTTGCTACAAGTACTACTTTAGGTTAACTACGACTTGTCATAGCACTTGCATATTATTGCTATTTTAATAACCAGTAAAACACAGATAATCTGGGCTGAAAGACAGACAAAAAGCCTACAAAGCACAAAGGGCAAAAACAAGAACATTCAAGAACCTTAAGCAAAAACAAGATCACCAACATCAAACAGCGTCTGACAAAACATGACTGAAAGACAAAGGCTAATCTACACAGGGAAGACAGGGATAATGAGTTACAGGTGTGTCTAATCACAGTAACCATAGCATGATAAGGAGAGACAGGAACCAAACCCAGGAAGGAAGCATAGAACCCAAGTAAACTAAGAATACATTTCAATAGTCTCTGCCTTTCTCACAAAGAACAACCTCCTGAACAGCAATCAGTCTGGTTTCAGAAGTGGAAATTCAACTGGGACTGCCTTGCTCTCAGTTGTTGAAGCTCTAAGGCTAGCAAGAGTGGATTCCAAATCTTCAATGCTTATCTTGCTGGATCTGTCTGCTGCTTTTGACACGGTTAACCACCAGATCCTCCTGTCAACCCTATTGGAAAAGGGCATCTCAGGAACTGCACTCCATTGTTCGAGTCTTACCTCTCAGACAGGTCCTTCAATTTATCTTGGAGAGGTGAGGTATCCAAGTCGCAACATCTAGCTACTGGAGTACCTCAGGGCTCAGTTCTTGGAAAAGCAGTTCTTCTCTTCTCTGTCTGCATGGCATCACTAGGTTCTGTCATTCAGAAACATGGCTTTTCATATCACTGCTATGCTGATGACACTCAACTCTACCTCTCATTCCATCCTGATGATCCGGCGATAGCTGCTCACATCTCAGCTTGTCTAACAGACATTTCTTGCTGGATGAAGGACCATCATCTTCGACTCAACCTTGCCAAGACAGAACTGCTTGTGGTTCCATCAAACCCACTCTTTCATCACAATTTCACCATCCAGTTAGGCACATCAACCACAACTCCTTCAAAAACAGCCAGAAACCTTGGAGTTGTGATTGATGATCAGCTGACTTTCTCAGACCACATTGCTAAAACTGCCCGGTCATGCAGATTAGCTTTATTCAACATCAGGAAGATTAGGCCCTTTCTTTCGGAACATGCTTCACAACTTTTTGTTCAAGCTCTAGTTCTGTCCAGGCTGGACAATTGCAATGCTCTTTTGGCAGGTCTCTCATCCAGTTCTGTCAAACCTTTACAATTGATCCAGAATGCGGCTGCAAGATTAATTTTTAATGAGCCAAAAAGAAAGCACGTCACACCTCTCTTCATCAATTTGCACTGGCTACCAATAGCTGCTCGCATAAAATTCAAGGCATTAACGTTTGCCTACAAATCCACCCTGCATCCCTTTACCTAAATTCATTACTTCAGAATTATGTGCCCTCTAGAAGCTTGCGTTCTGCAAGTGAACGGTGCATTATTGTGCCATCCCAAAGAGGAACAAAATCACTTTTACAGACTTTCTCATTAAATGTACCCTCCTGGTGGAATGACCTGCCCAACTCAATCCGAACAGCTGAGTCCTTAGCCGTTTTCAAGAAACAGCTAAAAACGCCTCTCTTCCATCTTTATTTGACCGTTTGACCCTAGCACTCTCTATTCTAATTCTGTTCTTTATTAAACAAATGTTAGACTTATACTCTATTCATTTACTTACTGCTTGTTTTCTTAAAAAAAAGAAAATTGCTTCTCTGTTCTTTTTATATTCTATTTTTTTACTATTTATTTATTATACAGTTAACAAAAAATAAAAAAAAGCTTCTAACACTAGCTTGCTTTTTCTTTTATATTCTGTTTTTTTTTTATTATATAATTATAAAAAAAACCTTGCTATGTGTACTGCGTTAGGCTAACTGAGACTTGTAATGTCACTTGCATGTTATTGCTCTTTTGTTGATTTTGATTGCTTCCATTGTCCTCTTTTTCTGGTGGAGCCACCAGGGCGGAACCAAGGTGGAGCAGGCAGATCAGGGACCCAGTGTGGAGATGGTAAAGCAGGAAGCCAAGGCCGGAGCTGGCAGACCAGTAGGCCAGGGCTGAGCCAAAGACCTCCAGAGCGGATCAGGCAGAGCTGAAGGCTGCCAGGGCAAAGCAGGCAGAGCTAAAGACTATCAGGATGAAGCCGAAGACAACCACAGTGGAGCAGATGGGACTAAGGATCCTCACTACAGAGCAGAAGACCATCTCAGCAGAACAAACAGGACCGGTGATTCCTACACCAGAGCAGAAGACCACCACAGCAGAGCACACAGGACCGAAGATCCCCACAGTGAAGACCACCACGGTAGGGATGATGAAGCTAGAGATCCTCAAGGCAGTGCAGATGGGGCTGACGACCACCACGGTGGTGCTTGGAGACCACCACAGCAATGCAGGAAGAGTTTATAACCACCATGGCTGAGCAGAAGCCCACCACAGCAGAAAAGAGAGCACAGAGACGTTAGTAATGGCCTCTGTGCCCATAACATGACAAGCAGAGACTGTGGGAACAGCCTCTGTGGTCGTTACATGAAGTTCAAAGGCCTCCTTGGCTGTGACAGAACATGCAGGGTATTCAGATACGGCCTCTATGGCTGTGAATAAACATGCAAAGGATTCATAGACGGCCTTCATGGTCCTGACATGGTACACAGAGAGTTCATAGGTTGCCTCCATGGACATGAAAGGATCGGCGAAGTGTTCAGGGATGGCCTCCTTGTCCGTTATAGGACAGGTAGAGGGTTTAGAGATGGCCAAACAAGGCTGAGAACTTTGTAATGGGCGCCGCTGTCTCAGAAGGAGCAGGAATGGGTGCCACCACCTCTGGAGGATCGGGAGTAGATGTCTTGGGAAGAGCAGGGGAAGTGTGTGCAATCCACACACACAAGATGGCAAACAACATCACAGACACTACAAAGTGATGACTGCAAGGCTAGAGAACACTGAGGCTGCAGGAATGCTGGACACTCACATTGACATCAGGGGTGTGTACGCCAAACTGGAAGCCAGTCTCCAAAGCCTAGAGACTAGAGACTACCTTGGTAGCGTCAGGTGCAATATCTATGACGACCGGAATTTGGAGTGTTTCCAAACACAATCCCATGTATTTATTCAATACAGTGGCTAAATTGATGAAGAATAAAGCATAAACAGGCACAGATATTTCCCAACAGCACAGTAATATGACTTCCTCACTTCCAAGATTTGAAACTATTAGAGATGAAATTATAACCATGCAGCCATCAGCTACAGTATGCATCTGATTGTGCACTATAGATCCCCCGAGCAAAAAATCAGAGTGGAAGAATTGTATAAATCATCTAAACCAACCAGATGTGTGTTAGACCGTATACTATCTAAGCTACTAAAAGAGGTCCTTCTAGAAGTTGTAGATCTACTTTTGATTAATTTGTCATTGTCAGGATGTCCCAGAAACCTTCAAACTGGCTGTTATTAAGCCTGTCATTAAAAAAAAAAAAAAACACAACATGATCCTAGAGAATTAGCTAATTACAAACCAATCTCAAATCCTACTTTTCTGTCAAAGACATTAGAAAAGGCAGTATTCTTTTACAACTATATTCCTTCTTAGAGAAAAATTGTGTCTGTTAGGATTTCCAGTTTAGACTGTAACATAGTACTGAGACTGCTCTTATCAAATGACCTGCTCTTATCATCTGATTGTGGCTGTATCTCTTTATTAGTGCTACTGGAACTTAGTGCTGCATTTGTCACTATCGACCACCACATTCTTTTGAACAGACTAGAAAGTTTTGTTGACATTAGTGGAATTGCATTGGAATGGTTCAGATCATAGCAGTGAATGAAGAGGTATCATATCGATCACAAGTACAGTATGAAGTACCACAAGGCTCAGTACTGGGACCGTTGCTTTTCACACGCTTTACATTTTACCCTTGGGAGATATCATCATGAAACATGGTTAAGCTTGCATTGTTATGCTGATAATACTCAGCTCAATATTTTATAGCAATAGATTCTATTTACAGTATGTAAAATAGGAGTATTTTTTTCAATAATAGTAGTTACATGCTGTTTATACTACTTAGTGCAAACAGTGGCAGATATCTGCACCTCAGTACAATAGTACATTATAAAACAGTATGCAATAATAACATATTGAGTGTAAATTAAATAATAAAATTATAATTTATAATTATATTATATAATTTGTATAATAAAATTATTAAATGTATGCTGCTCTGGTACAATAAAGCCCTCCCTACACCTAACCCTAACCTTAAATGAAAAACATTCGTGTGGCACTTTATTTTCCACTGTTAAATTATTTTCTCAATTTTTATTGAAAATATAAGCTTTACCGATGTGATATGTGATGTGAAAAAGGGCAAGAACAAGGTCGGCAAAAGGCGGATTGATATTCAGGTTGATTGGTCAAAAAATAATTGCAATGAACTTCACTACCTATGCCACTGAAGCTGCTGTTTAACAGGCATCTTTTGCCAAGTTGTCTAACCTTACCACACTTTAACTTGGTATACACATAACACATTATCACATTTCTATAATTAATTCTATAAAGGTTTGTTAGGCTGCGTTAATTAGGTCAACCAGAACCAAGAACACTTCCTATAACACCGGATGAACTTGTTACATTATAAGAAGAATTGCATCTCCGCTAATATTAGTCTGTTTCATTTTTATTCCGAGGTCACTGTAGATACCCAGGTGCAGTCCATATCCAGATCAGATGGTCACTGCAGTCACTCGCATTCCAGTCGTATCCAGACCAGATGGTGGATCAGCACTTACAGATGACCTTTACAGCCTGTGACAACTAGATGTGCTCAAGAAACAGATCCCCTACGAAGACCTCCTCGTCCATCTGACCAGACGAGTCCTCTGCTCAATCTGACTTACATTAAACCACTGGAATTAAACCACAACATGCTAGTTTTGTCTAGTCAGAGGAGAACTGGCCCCCTGACTAAGCCTGTTGGCTCCCAAGGTTTTTTTTTTTTTTAATCAATTTCTGTCACTGATAGAGTTTTGGTTCCTTGCCACTTTCGGATTTGTCTTGCTTAGTTGGGGACACTTAATTTCTGCCAATATTGTCGACTTCACTGCACAGACTCTGTTGGAAGAGAACTGAACTAAGCTGGAAAATGACATCAATGAACAATGACTTTAACTAAAAAAGTGACTGTTTACTGTCCTCTTGCATTATCAACACAGTATTTGACAAGACTGGAGGCTACTACGGGAGCACTGCTCCTCTGCAACTCCCACAATAAAAGCAGAACCGCTTATTTGCAATGTCAAATCACTGGCAAGCTGAGTGGCTCAGATAGCCCCCCTCAAAAAAATATCATGAGGCATACCTGGAAGATGTTAAATGAGCCAGTCCAATAAAATCCACACAAGGGCTTATACTGTATACACAGGGAATACAGAGATAATTAGTTACAGGTGTGTCTAATCACGGTAACCATAGAAAACTAACAAGACAAGGGGTGCTTCTCAAATGGAAGGGTGCACCCTACAAAAGCTGCATATCTTGGCTGCCATGTCATCAAATGTTGCTGAAGGCCGTCTCAGTCGGAAGGATCCTTGGAAGGCAGCCTTAGTTTTTTTGTCCTTCATTCAGCTGAATTTGAAGGATGCATGGGATGTATCATTTGCGACCTTCATTCACTCATAATCCTTTGTACACATCAGAGTATGTGAGCGGAGTGGAGCGGCAACAATTTCCCCTACGTGTTCCAGACATTTAATAATCACTCCGCTCCAGCTCCACCATTTCTCACTCCACTCAAAATCGGATACAGATGAAGTAAGATTACATTTGACTGAATCCATTATTGAGACAGCAACTGCATGTCTAAATAAGTATGCTTTCATCCGAAAATAATCAGTATCTAGAAGGAGCAAACAAATTCCTTGAAAACTATCCTCTTAAACCTCCCGCTCCCACTGTATATTGCTGTCAATATAATCATGACATTCTTTATGATCTCAGTGATCCATCTATATCAAGCTAGCTGACTATGTTTAATATGTGAGTTCTTGCTAAATATGCAGTTATATTACGGGCCATTGGCATGAATTGTACTCGTGATGGAGCGGTAGTGAAAAAACTGCTCCTCGCTCTATTCAAAATCACACCGCTCCACTCCGTGCTCTGTTCACATACTCGGGTAGCCATGCACACCTCCTAGACCATCTTATCTTAGCATTTAATGCAGAGGAGGACTCTAGCCTACAAGCCTCTGAAGGTCTGAACCAGAAAGGACGCAGCCTCTGTAGGATGAGAAGCACCCAAGGAGAGACAGAAATGAAACACAGGAAGGAAGCATAGAACCCAAGAAAACTAAAGTTACATTTCAACATAAAAATCCTACAAAACACAAGACACAGAACCAACTTTGTAAATATCTACTGAATATGCATATACTAAAGTCAAGTCACTTTTATTTCTATAACGCTTTATACAATACAGATTGTTTCAAAGCAGTAGTAAAAATTCTAATTCTGCTATAAAGCAGCTTTAACAAGTCAAAGTGTCATTATATAGCTCTTTATAGGGGCTTTCGCACCACATAGTTCTAAGAACTCAGTTCTAGGAACTAGCCAGCAGGGTGGTTCCTAGAGAACCAATTTTCCCCTCGGGACATTTTCCTGGTTGCATTCAGACCGGCAGGAACTCTGAAGCGGCCAGCTGGTAAATGGACGCTGTGATCGGAGGTGTATTTGTTGCAAGCTGAGGCTGAGAAAAGAACACAACATGGCAAATAACAGTTAGCTAAATGCCATTATCACTATTTTCCACTGTTTGTGAAGTAATTATTTTGAGTTACTTTTTTAAAATGCTGGTGTTTTGTGTACATTTGGCCAATCAGCGTACACTTAGGTCACTGATAGTTCCTATAAAAATGTTTTAGATGTTACTCTGAAGTAGGGACTAATTAAGTTCCCTTAAATGCAGTTGCTAGAATCAGAGCCATTCCTAGTTCCTGCAGGACGAACATGCCAAAACACTGGAACATCCACCAATAGTTCTAGGAAGTATAACTAGGGTCCTCCAGTGTGGAAGTCCCTATTATAAGTGTAGTGATCTTTTCTTTCAACAACTCATAGAAGCAAAATTGTATAGTAATGGGTTCTAACATAACTGTTGACATTATGATTTTTCGATAGCATCATAAGATAAGAAAGATTGGTGGGTTATCTAACTTGTAGAACCTTATACTGTATTATCAACACAAGGAAGACACAAGTAAATAAAATAAAATAAAATAACTGTGGTCAAGTGAACAGTCCAGTGGTGACTCTTCCATTGGTTGTGCTGGTAACAATGCAGTGGGGAAAGGAGCAAGAATCCATTTCATCAGTCTTGAACACAAAGTGCTGTAGGAGAATGCTGATCTCCTGGAGCTTCTTAGGCTTCTTAAAACCTGGAACACGCAGACAAAGGCCCTGAAGTAGGTGCAGAAGGTCCTTAGTCTGGAACATGAAAGCACAGATGAAAGTACCTTGAAATGAAGGTTTGCTCACCGGAGCTTAATCTTATTGCAAATGTCTATGGCTGAGTCTGAAAGCTCTAAAGGCCTCCGAAGACAGCATTCCAAGGCATCAAGGCAAGTCCGAATTCAAATTCTGCTTCACTTCCTGTCTCCGGAGGTACCTTCTTCTGATCGATATTGAAGGCAGCATAGATGTATCCTTCGCTGCTTTCGATTTCCCACAATCCTGTGCGTGTGTGTCATACAGGCTATATAAATAAAATATTCTGGTGAAATTAGACTTGTTACTTTACATAATAGATGAGATCATGACCATGATAAACTTTATGAATCATAATAGTGTAAAAAAAGCATTTTTAATAGTGTAAAAAAAACTTTATGTATTATTAAATCATTTATACATAACTGTATAAGATCGTTTTTCTCCAAAATCTACAACTTAAACCATTAGGTAACCTAGCAACGGCGTCACGTTCCGCTGCCTCTGAAGTCTGTCTGAAACTGTTTCCTGAGATGCCTTCGCAGCCTTTGAAGTCATTGCCTGATAAGGCAGCGAGGCAGCAAGTCAGCTGACTAGGCTTTCGGACCCAGCCTATATGTCCTCTGTCTCTCTGGGCTAGAGACTCAGAACTTGGTCAATCTGCTTTGTCTCTCTAGGACTGAGACTCTAGACGTGCTGCATCTGTTGTTGTCTCGCTGGGCGAAGACTTTGAATGCAGAGTATCTCTTTACTCACAGGCTGGAGGCTCAGATCGTGGTTGTATCTGTTGCCTTGTTGCCTGAAAAGTTGGAGTTTCAGGGCTTGGTCTCTTGATATCTCACCCTCACAGGCCAGAGACTCAGAACCTGAATGTGTTAGTCTCACCTTCACACTCAGGACAGGAAAGTTGAATTTATCTGTTAGAGTCTCACTGGACGTGCTGGAAACTCAAAATTAGTGTACTGTATCTGTTGTTGCCTTTCCTGTAGTGGTCAGCAGGCTCAGAATGTGGGTGTTCTGTGTCTCTCCCCTTACGGGACTAAAACTCAGAACTTTATTGATCTGTTTCTATCTATAAGCATACTTATTTAGAAAAGTTTTACCAATGCATTTCTCACTTTACAACCACAACCAGAATACTTTTGGCAATGTTACGGATTCATTTAATCCAAACATGATAAAAAAGATTGAACTGTTGTGCAGGCATTCATTTGTCCATTAACAGCTGAGTTTGTGTAAGACGTTGCACTATACATAGTATAAGGTATGGCCTTCACAGGCCAAACCTTAGGAATCAGTCTCTAGGTGGGTGAAGGGCAGAAACCACATTTTGACCAGTCCTGTCCATTATAGGCTTGATACCAGAGGTCTTCACCTTGCCCTCTAAGAGGTGTCTGGCTGTTGTCCTAGCATCTTTATCTGGTGGCATTGGACAGTTTGCTTATGTTGGTCCAACAAGATCCAATCAAAATGTAGCAAACCTTTTGTCCACTGTTGTGGTCAGAGAGGGGCCATGCCATAAACTGGGCCCTCAAATGTGTTGTTCACTACATATTTTTGCTTATACATGCTTTGACAAACTCCACTGCACACTGCACAAACAAAAGACAGATATGTCTTTTGTCATATCTGTGTGTAGATTGGTGTATATGCTAATCGTTTGCTGTGTGAGTTACCACAGTATGCAAAAACACCATTTTTATAAGTTACAATAGTTTGAAAGAAATGTTTGCTTTTGCAGTAGATACATAATTTTTTGCATCTTGCATGCATGTTTTGTGGTTTTGTGTGCAGTTTAGAGAAATGGTTCTGAAACTGTGTAATCAGTTAAAAAAACGGTAAAAATTTCTAATTTTTAACAGAAGCAAATCACTATTTATAATTTCATCGTTAGGTGCAGAACAGGCATGTGATAGGGTAGAATGGTTCTTTCTCTTCACCACACTCAGTCACTTTGGTTTTAAATCACATATCATCAGATGAACTAAAACACTTTCTTATACCAACAGCATGTGTCATAACTATCACCCAATTATGCTGGTTTTAGGTTTTGGTTTATGTTCATGTTTTCATGTCTTGTATTTTCGTGTGATTCCCTTGCTCATGTGATCATGTCACGTGCTACCCTTCTCTGTAGGTGTGTTCGAATTGAACCACGACTACACACAGCGGTCAACAAGATTAGCCAAGAGCAGTCGGGTGCGGAAAATGGAGACGTCAAGTTGGGTGCTTTCTGCTCCCGCTAGTGACACTTTCACTATCACAGATGAAGTGAATTAAATGCAATATTTGTCAAATATACAGATGTTTCAGAACCGTTTTCATGAGCAACAGAAACACTTTTTATATACTGCTTAATACAGTGCCATCTGTTCAGGAATAAAGTTCAACATGTTATGACCTTTGATGTTCTTTAGTTAAAATATATTATACAAATCAAACTTATTTTCAAAATACATACTTCTGTCATGACAACTCTCTGAGGAATTGGCATGGTAATGTACATGACAATGTTAATATATTTGGTGTTGGTATAATAGATCTGCTACACTGCTGCCACTGTTGCTGCAGAGCAAGTACCGAGAACTCTGAGATCAGCTGTGCCATGTGATAGTGATGTCATTAGGTCAGATTGAGTTAGACCTATCGGACTGCGCCATCTAGAGTTTCATGTCAGATCTCTGTATCAATCTACAAGAAGTTATACAAAAATACTATTAGTTCTGGTACTCTGAAAATTGTAATTCTCTCATTTACCAAACTATTGATATTTTAAAACAAAATAAAATAATTTAAAAAAATATATACATTTGTAACATATAAAGAAAATAGCATAATTGCTCCAGTTCAACAATAGGTTAATAAAATAGGTATAGAACTAAATATAATTGTAATGCAACGCCAGCAGAGGGAGCCCTCACCCATGGACTGTCTGTTACCGCTTCCTCTGCTGCTTCTATAGTTACTTCCTGTTTGGGAGCCATATAAGGCAGGCCATGCCAAACAGCCACTGCAAAGTATTGTTTTGTCTGTGCGGACTCTACCAAGCGTTTTCCCTGTTTCATTGCCTTGTTTTTGTTATTTCCACGGTTGTTGTTTTGTTTCATGGTCATAGTTTTGCCTTGTTTCCATTGCCATAGTTTTTGTTTAGTTTCATTGCCTTGTTTATTTGTTACTTTTGGACTGCTCACTGGTATTTTGACCTTCTGCCTGTTTTCTGGATTTCGTTATTGTTTTTGCCCTGGATATTACTTTGTTTGTTTGGCGATCGACCCTGCCTGTCTGACTACGTTGTGTTCAATAAAAGCTCGCACTTGGATCTATCACGCTTCATACGAGTCCCGTTTACAGAATACTTCGCCACCCACAGATCCAGCAGCTTTTGGACACAGATCACAATGGATCCAGCATCACGCCTCTTCCGCCTCCACCAAGGAAACCGGCCTGTTGAGGATTATGTCATTGATTTTTGTGAACTCTGTCACTTAGTAGAATTTAATGACATTGCCCTCAAAGACATCTTTCGACATGGACTCAAGGACTCACTTAATTACCTCAAGCCTCGCCATACCCCTCACTGGACTCTAGAACAATACATTGACTTTGCACTCCGGTTGGCTGGTTCACCATTTACTGTGGTGGTAGCTGATGAGGAACCCTGCTATTCCCCAGTATTGGCCAAACCTGTGAATTTTTCCATCATGTCTCGAATTATTCAAGTCACGTCAGAGCCCTATCATGCCATGCCTGCCAAGCCAAAGCTTGCTCAAGTCACATCCACCAAGCCAAAGTCTGCTCACGTCACGTCTACCAAGCCACAGTTTACTCACGCCATGCCTGCCGCTCCAGGGCCTGCTCATGTCATGGCCGCCCTTCCAGAGTCTGCACCTGTCATGGCCGCCATCCCAGAGCCAGTCCATAAGATGGCCGCCACCCCAGAGCCAGTCCACAAGATGGCCGCCATCCCCAAGCCTGTCCACAAGATGGCCGCCATCCCCAAGCCTGTTCACAAGATGACTGCCACGCCTGAGTCTGAAATCATCTCATTTGAATCTCATCCCATGTCTGCCACACCCAAGGCAAATCAAGTGATGCCTAATCCTCCGGTATCAAGTCAAGTCAGGGCTGCACTTTCAGTGCCAAGTCAAGTGACAGCTGTGTTTCCTGAGCCACGTCAAGTTACAGCTGTTACTTCTGAATCAAGTCAAGTCACAGCTGTTCTCCATGAGTCAAGCCAAGTCACAGCTGTTCTCCATGAGTCAAGCCAAGTCACAGCTGTCCTCCATGAGTCAAGCCAAGTCACAGCTGTTCCCCATGAGTCAAGCCAAGTCACAGCTGTTGTTCCTGAATTAAGCCAAGTTACAGCTGTTGTTCCTGAGTCAAACAATGTTACAGCTGTTGTTCCTGAGTCAAGCCACATTACAGCTGTTGTTCCTGAATCAAGTCAAGTTACTCTGGGTTGTCTATATTAAGTCAAACCACAGCTGATCTCCATGAGCCAAGCCAAGTTACAGCAGATCTTCATAAGCCAAGTCAAGGAACTGCTGTTGTCCCTGAGCCAAGCCAAGCCACAGCCGATCTTCATGAGCCAAGCCAAATTACAGCAGATCTTCATAAGCCAGGTCAAGCTGCTGCTGTTATCCCCGAGCCAAGTCAAGCCACAGCTGATCTGCCTGAGCCAAGTCAAGTCGCAGCTGACCTTCATGAGCCAGGTCAAGTCACAGCTGGTCTTCACGAGCCAGGTCAAGTCACAGCTGTTCTTCACGAGTCAAGTCAAGTCAAGTCACGGCAGGCCTCCCTGAGTCAAGTCAAGTCACAGCTGTTCTTCACGAGTCAAGTCAAGTCACGGCAGGCCTCCCTGAGTCAGGTCAAGTCATGGCAGACCTCCCTGAGTCAAGTCAAGTCAAGTCACAGCAGACCTCCCTGAGTCAAGTCAAGTCACGACAGACCTTCCTGAATCAAGTTAAGAAACAGCTGCGCTCCTAACAGAGCCTCTTCACGACATGGCTGCTAGTACAGGGCCTCGCCAAGCCACGGCCATCCTGCCAGAACCTCACCAGGTCCCGTTTGACCTTCCAAAGCCACGTCACGTCTCAGCTGATCCTCTAGAGTCTCGTCACGTCTCAGCTGATCCTCAAGAGCCTCGTCGTGTCTCAACTGATCTCACAGAGCCTCGTCACTTCTCAGCTGATCTCCTAGAGCCTCGTTACATCTCAACTGACCCCCCAGAGCCTTGTCTCGTATCAGCTGACATCCCAGAGCCTCGTCAGGTCTTAATCGCCTTTCCAAAGCCTTGCCAGGTTTCGTCTCAGCTCCCAAGCCACGCAGAGCCCACGCTCCCAAGCCACGCAGAGCCCACGCTCCCAAGCCACGCAGAGCTCACGCTCCCAAGCCACGCAGAGCCCACGCTCCCAAGCCATATGTCCACAGCGTCCACACCCTCAAGACCAGCAGACATCCCACTATCTACTGTGCTGCCTGTAATGGCTGTTGCCATTTTGAGTGTGTGGGCTACACACTGCGCTCCAGAGGCCCCGTCTGACCACGAGTCTGCTCCAGAGGCCTCGTCTGTCCATGAGTCTGTGCCAGAGGCCTCTCCGGTCCAAGAATTTGCACCAATGCCTCCAGAGGTGTCAGCTTATGCTGTAGATCCTCCAAAGAAGGCGGCGTCCACCCATGAATTCACTGCCACGTCTGACCACGAGTCTGCGCCAATGCCCCGGAGGTGGCGGCTCCGGCTGCAGAATCTCCTATGGGGGCGGCGTTCTCCTATGAACTCTCTGCCTGCCATGTCACGGTCAAGAAGGCCAATCATGAACTCTCTGCCCATCATGTCACGGCCAAGGAGGCCTATCATGAACTCTCTGCCTGTCATGTCAGGGCCAAGGAGGCCAACCATGAACCCTATGCTCTGCTATGGATGTCATTATTTCCACTGTGGGTATCTTTGCTCCTGTCTGCTCTGTCTGCCCCGCCATGGTTCCCTGCTCTGCCTGCCCCGCCATGGCGTCCTGCTCTGCCTGCTCTACCTGCCCCGCCATGGCTGCCTGCTCTCCCTGCTCCACCATGGCTCCAGGCTCCTCCGAATCAAACATGGTGGACTTCTGCTCCAGTGTACCACTGCCTGCCACAGTTCCACGGCCCAGGTCCTCCAGGGTTCCACTGTCTGAACCACTTTGTTTCATGGTCATAGTTTTACCTTGTTTCCATTGCCATAGTTTTTGTCTAGTTTCATTGCCTTGTTTATTTGTTACTTTTGGACTGCTCACTGGTATTTTGACCTTCTGCCTGTTTTCTGGATTTCTTTATTGTTTTTGCCCTGGATATTACTGTTTGTTTGGAGATCGACCCTGCCTGTCTGACTACGTTGCGTTCAATATAAGCTCGCACTTGGATCTATCACGCTTCATACGAGTCCCGTTTACAATAATATGTCTTGCAATACCAAAATTAATTTTTTTCAATATAAGTTTATTCACTGAACACACTTTACAACAACAACAACAACAACAAAAAACTTCAGCACATGGGTTACATGAAAACAGCAAGTGTCCACTTGTTCAACACTTTTGGTCAGGGGTCATTAGAAGGCTGTCCTTGAGCTAAGCATCCCAGGTTGTCCCATAACAGCTATACTGGGAGATGTTTCTACATTAACGATTTCTTATCTCAAACCGAATTTATTACCCCACTGATAGTAACAACAAACAAACAAACATACAAACAAAAAACATTCTACTTATTTGAAAATATCATATTTTTAAAATTATTAGTATATTTAAACCTGGAGAAATTCACCTAGAGTATTATGCAAAATTCACTTTTACAAGTTGTTTGAACATAAAAGTGTGTTAGCATTCAAGTAAGAAATGTCTTCTTTTTAAAACTATAGACATTATTCAGTCCAGGGCAGTGAGTGATTATCTGCTTTTTTTATTGTTTGGGTCATATTAACAGCGTAGACTCAAACAGCAGTTTAGGTACTGTATATTACGCTGCTGTCACATAATACACAGATCTAATATAAACATGCGATTTCTTACCCAGCTGTTTAACTTCACAGACATAACCAACTGTGTTTTTGTAACTTAAGCGTGTTTTTAACATGAGCTTGTGTGTGAAAGAACTTAGTTCAGTAGTTTCCTCTCTGTCCATGTGCTTCGGACATGTGCGCTCATGTATCATAAGTTTAAACTGATATAGCTTTAAAACGCATGTTTTCAGTGCAATAGACAGCCATGATAATCAAAACCAAACAAAAGCAGTTACGAGCTGTAATGGTGCAGCTCTATTCTGGAAAAGGGGGCAGGGAGCAGCAGCTCATTTGCATTTATAGAGACATGCACGAAAACAGCAGGTTTCTGCTTCCACTCAAAACCAGCATTTTCAAAACGGTATAATAAATTATATGTTGGGTATTTTGAGCTGAAACTTCAAAAACACATTCTGGGGACACCTGAGACTTATATTACATCTTAAAAGGGGCAAAATAGGTACCCATTAACCAATTAATCTGGTCTCCTTTTTGAAATACGTTCAGAATGGATACCTCTTTGACATGAATCATGATAAATCCATGAGGAACATACCTTAAGTACCAAACATACCAAAACTATTAAAATATCACAATAAAGATATATAGAGAACAAAAAAATTTCCAAATTAATCCTATTTTTTTTTTTTACTGAAAATATATTCTTGACTATTGTATGGTATTGTATGGTTTCAAAAGACTGTCATATGGACTACTTTTATGCCACTGGAGCTTGACAGAGTCCATCCAGATACATTTTCATTGCAAGTAAAAGAGCCCATTGGAGATTGCTGTGTTCAACAGACAGTCGTGCGGTTTTGAAACTGCAGGAGAGTGTAATAATTATTTTTATTTTAGGTGAACTATTCCTTAAAACTTTAAAGAAATAGTTCACCTAAAATAAAAATAAAAATTAAAGTTTAAAGTCACATACAGATTTACATTAAGAATATAATTATCATTATGAAGATAATTAGATTAATCTTTGGCATAACATCAGGACATTCCTGGTTAAAAATAAAATTCTAAAAGTACAGGTGTAGGTACAACTAAACTTTGCAGTTCTAAAGTTGAAATCGTAAACTTTTTAGATGAAGAGACAAAACCGAAGGATGTAAGTCTGAAAGACCTCCATTCTGAAAAAACAAGAACAAAAACAAAACAAAAAAACAAAACAAAATAAAGCTTTACAGAGGTCTTAGGACAATTAAAGTGTGACTTTGGTTACTGCCTGTTTTCTCCTTGAGTGAATGGAGCAGATCTTTGAAGTGGCAAGACTAAACGAAATCTTGTGGATTTAATCGTGGCCAAATCAAACATATATCTCACCTGTTTTTGCTATAGAAAGGAAAATGTTGCCTCTATAACTTGTTTACGCAGACTACAGCTACAACTCTAAATGGCAAAGAAAACATAATTAATAATGTTAAGTTATTGTTGTTTATAAAAGCATATAAAGAATTTACTATATGGTCCAATTTCCACTTGTCAGAAATGGCCACTGATGGGTGTTTCAACAATGGGCTAATTCACAGCCCAAAGCTGGAACAGGTAGATAGACACAAAGGAGAAAAGACTACCCTGACAAATTAAACAAACTCTATGACAGTGAACAGACCGTTACTTTATACCGCACTCCTAGTTGGCTCACCTCAACCTCAGTCCAAATAAATGCACCATATTACACAAGTGTGCCAACCTCAGTCTTTAAGAAAAGCAGTCGCTCAATTTTTCTTTCAAGGCGCAAAACCATGAAATCAAACTAAGGAAATGAGTTGCTCTGGAGGTAAAAAATATATCTGTTTTAACCCACAACAACACATGCTTATGTTCTCATCTGATACTGTCAGTTCAGTCATAGCAATAATATTTTTTATAAAAACTGTCTTTTATGCCCTAGCAGTGAAAACCACGACAGTGGAAAAGGAACCAAAACTCCATCAGGAGTTACTGGTCCCATCTGGTCTATTTTGGGCTGCAGTGTATTCAAAGTTATATTTATCTGTCCACCTCTTGTCAAGTGAGCACTCTGAGGAGGGAGGAATGTTGTGCTCCAAAGTGGGGCGGCAACCTCAATTGGCGCACTGATTTGGTGGTAATTTCATGTGATGGTGCCTGACAAGGCGAGATGGAGGGAAAATAGATAATGTAATCGAGACTGGACAGACGAACCATGGAGGAATGTTCCTGGTTGGCTAAACAAACCCACAGAGAGAGTGAATTAGAGCATGGCATAAGGCACTAGTCAGCAGAACAGAAGAGCTCACCAATGTCCTCCTAACCAGTTAACGTGAGCGTTGACCTTTTAAAAAATCTGACCTCTGAGAGCGTTGGTATGTGATTTTAAAGGTGAAGCGTATCAATTGCGTGTTTTCAGGGACATAAGATTTTCCTCATATTGCCTCACTGTACTTTTTTTTTCACTTTATGTACGTATGCTCAAATAAATCAGTAAAAATATCTGATGTAAGAGTTTTATCAAGAGGCTTATTTCATTATGTCTAAGAATGTTAAAAACCCAAAAATTATCATCACTTATGTTTAATCCAACATCGAAGACAACACTGCTGTTTTAGTAAACAACTATTCTATACTATAGAAATGACAAATTTCTTTCTTTCTTTTTATTTTTAATTCATAATTAAATTCATATAAGTATGTGCATAACCTTTAGGGTTTGGTTGGACAAAATTCTAATTAACAAATCAAGGGATAATTTTAGAACCTTTAGTAATTAAAGGAGAAGTCCACTTCCAAAACAAAGATTCACATATAATGTATTCACCCCCTTGTCATCCAAGATGTTCATGTCTTTCTTTCTTCTGTTGTAAATAAATTATGTTTTTTGAGGAAAACATTTCATTTTTCTCCATATATATAAAAAAAATAATGTTTAAATAATAATTTAAATGCGGCTTCAAACAATCCCAAATGTGGTTGTAAATGATCCCAGGTGAGGAAGAAGGGTCTTATCTAGCATAACAATAGGTTATTTTCATAAAAAATAAAACAACTTAAAAATCGTCCTATATCGCTGTTTTACCTTTTTTGTTAAGGGTGTCTGATCTTCTTTGCATGTTCACTTTGCACAGACTGGGTCGGTACTTCTGCAGAAAATATGAGATACGAGAAAATATCCTAACTGTCTTGAGTCAGAATACACAGAGTTTAGGGAGCAAGACAAGACAAGTATTTGAGATTAAAAAGTATTTAAATTGTATGTTTTTAATGAAAATAACCGATCGTTTCGCTAGATAAGACCCTTCTTCCTTGGCTGGGATTGTTTACAACCGTATTTGTGACCGTTGGAAGCCGCATTTAAACTGCCTTTTGGAAGTTCAAAATCGGGGCATCATACCAGTCTATTACATGGAGAAAAATGCTGAAATCTTTTCCTCAAAAAACATAATTTCTTTACGACTGAAGAAAGAAAGACATGAACATCTTGAATGACAAGGGGGTATTATCTATTATCCTTTAATAGATAATAATAATCAATGTTTAAGTATCATTATTTTAACTGAATTTGGCAGTGTCAATACTCAGGACGTAATATCTATTAAATGCAAGAAACAAAAAAAGCATGTGGCCACTTTGGCCGGATTTACTGAGCTGAGGATAAGAGGTTTGGATTTTCCTCTGGTATCTCAAACTCAACCTCTCAAGATCTCCCTTGCTAATCTCTCAGTGTAGACTAATTGCAAAACAGCAAGAGGACTGACAAATTCGCTGAAGGGGGCCCTGCACAATAAACAGTACTAGGGCCCCTGATACCCTAGCAACAGCCCTGGGGCTAATGCACCCCAGGGTCCCCCTCTCACCCTGAATAAACGCTAAGTAGGATGCACTTCAGCATCCCCTAGCAGCATTTAAATTCAGCATATCTGTCTATCTATCTGGCTGGCTATCTCTCTATGAATCTGTCTGCTAATCTATCTATCATGAAGGATTTTTATTTTAATGTTTAATGTATAAGTGTTATAATTGCTAGAACTGTTGATGTATGTTATATAGTAGTCAACATTTGAAGTGGATCAAAACCTTTCATCAAAGTTGTCCTAAAACCAAAACAATACACTGTTCTTGTCTTAGAACAACTTTGATCCACTTCAAATGTTGACTACTGTATACCACGTGTACTGTACCAACTGAAAAAAAAATTCACTTTGGCTATAATCTGCGGTTCTCACTGAAATGTATTATATTTGTTCAGATAATTCTGAATTCTAAACCGCCAAAACTTTCATGAAGGCATAACATAAGCAAACAAATAAATAGATAAATAAATGAATGAATACTTACAAGAATTCTGTCATTAGGGGAAACGTTGGAATAACATCTATTCCCATGCATGAGATAGCGAAAGCTTTCCACTGGGAACACTCGCAGCTATGAGGACATGATTTTGTATATCCGATCACACACATAAGTGACAGTATCAACAGCACATTTGTCGCCATGATATCAAGAATACATTTATTTTCTTCCGCTGGAAAACTGCAGTCTCTTCACTCGGTTTTGGACCATTAAATGGTGACACAAACATTGACAAGCACTTTAAAAGCTCAAACTTGCTTGAGTACGCGAGTCAGTAAGTGAGTGAGAGAGAGGTGGACGGCTGATGCACCCTTGTGGTTTCTATGGGAACTAAATAGTTGTATGAGAAAAAACATATTATTCTCTTATTGTATTATATACTCTTATTCACTAATAATTGCGTGGATTAGTCTTCTCACGAAAAAAAAAGAAAAAAGGTTATATGATAAACAAGTTATGATAAACAGCTTATTATATGATGTTATGGTAGTATTGAAAATACAAATAATAAATTCAAATGCTTCAGCAAGACTCTGGATTTTTAAGCAAGGAATAACATATGACATATAACATTAATGAAACAAACAAACATTTTCTCCATATCTCTTGTTCCCTTGAAATTTAAAATTAAGTTCCTATACACACTGATATAATTATTGTAGTACAGGTCGTAGTTGTTCCATATGAGTTAAATTCAACGCTGCCTCACTGATTTTTTTAAAGTAAAAATAAGTAACATGAAAGAGTTCTGAAACGTAACAGGCGCGGCGAGACTGTCAAAACTACAGCTCCCATGATTCAAAGCGTTCGTTGTTTTCGTTAGGCGGCCAGTTTGAGTTGCCATAGCAGAGGATGGCGGTACTTTACATTGATCACACAAGATAACAGTGAAACTGCTGGGCACACAGGTAGGGGGATTTATTTATTTATTTATTTTTTATGTACGCTTCCTGTATTTTTGCAATTTTGTGATTTGGCAATGTGTTATAAATACGGACACGGCTATTTAGCAAGGAAAATTTGTAAGCACGAAGCTAACTAACGTTAGCTTGATACTTTAACGTCAACTCTGTGCCAAGTCGAGTGTTTACATCTTTGTTTACATAAAATTAATGATTTCATTAACTAAACCAGTCATAATCAGCCTTAAACATTTAATTAAGCGGAACACTTTTTCGCCGGTTGTAATCACAGACGTCTATCAGCTAGGTAAACAGATAATGCATGTGTCTGGACTGGTAAAGGTGGTTTCTGATTTCAGATTAGTGCTATTTCTTATTTTCATCCTTTTGTCAGCATGGACTCCTCCAGTGAATCTGACACCTTTGGCAGACCCACTGGGCTACGATCGCGGGTCAAAAAGCGCCGAACGAGGCCTGACAGCAGGTTTCCCAGGGATACTCATGTATCAGATATATCAGACAAAATTGACACTTTAGCAAACACTCTACAGGTAAGCTGATTTTATTCAATGCACGTGAATGTTGCCTCTGCTGTGTAGAAGAGGGATCGCTGGAGTCTTTTAACTTGCAAGCTTGTGCTTTTGTGCAGGATACAAGCCAAAATCTAAACAAAGTAGATCGGATGTTGGGGCAGTATAAGGAACACACAGATGACCAAGCTGAAGCCATGGCGACAGTGAGTATTGCTGCACAAAGTGGTATGGGATTGTCTCTGATTTCAGATAAGGGTGTTGTTTTGAGAGCATGCCCTGTGTTCTAGCTGAGGGAGAGCTTAGAGGAGTCCATCCAGCATCTGCAGGCGCAGCAGCTGAAGAGGTCCACTGGTGGGTGGAGCGCCTCCCTCTCCACACTGCACACCAGTGACCTGGAGGATGGCAGCTCCACAGGTACAAAACAGACTATAGCTTGCTTAATTAAATTAGTGGAAGCATTTTATTTATTATGTTTACAAGTTATTATTTGTAATAGTTCATGAGAAAACATTATGTACAGTATATTCTTTACTCTTCTCACTAAAACTGCCAAAACGTGCAATGCACAAACATTTGCACAAAATTACATTCATCTTTTTTTTCTTTTACGAGACAATTGCTTTGTCTCATTTTGAAGGCTGCGCCCTCCTTCAATTGTAGTCCGCATGCATACATCATTGCAGCAACCTCGTTTCCCGAAAAGTAACTGTTACATTCCAAAGTAAGAAAGAAATGACAATAATTTACACTTAACGAGTAATAACAGTAAATTTGGTAATAGTTACTTTTCTGAAATAAGACATATTCAGTGTTCATCTTCACTGCACTAACTGAACCATCGTATGAGAACAAAATCTGAACTGAATTAAGCTGGATGATGGCACTATTGTTTTCTGTAGAGCTGCCTTACAGCTGAATTGCATTGTGACATTGACACTGGTGTTGAATTGAATAGACTCAACATTGACTCGAGCTGAATGACGAAATTGCTGACTTCTGTTGAATTGAATTTGCTTTTGATTGAATAACACTGAACTGACTTGAACTAAATATTGACACTATCGTCCGTTAGGTCTGCCTCAAAACAGAATCTGATGTTTTCCTGTTTATCTTTTTAAATCTGCTTTGACACAGTATTATATAAAGTGCTATAGAAATAAAGGTGACTTGACATATGTGGCCTACAAATGCATCTTCTGTGGGAGGAGCCTTCAAAATGAGACACAGATAAAATCTGTAAGCAGTACATTATTTCCAGATCTCTGTCTCTTGTCCTGTAGATAGGAGGCGCTACCTTCCCACGTCCCCTCTAAGAGATCATGAAAGTGCAGGCAGAGGTAACAGAAGACGGTCTAGATCTGTTGGTGTGCATTTTAGAGACTTCGCTCAAGCGGAAGAGCAGGTATGATTGTGCATCTGAGACCCAGATTTGTTTTAATTGCAGGATATGGTGGTTTGTGTTGCCCTGGAGACCCAGCAATATGACATGTTATTCAACCCCAAATTTTTGTATACATTGTATAGTAATTTCTTTTGAAACATTTTATGTAGTAATTATGAATGAAAATTAAAATCTTAATGGTCATTAAAATCTTATGAAAGTTCATTAGTGAAAAAATGATGGGAACCTTCTGTACAATAGATAACATTTTACTTTTAAACAAAACAGTGATACATTATAAATATGGTTGTCTAAGCCATGTTTGTAGCTGGCCAATCAGAAATGATTAGCATTATATGCACTGTTGTCCTGCAAGCAGTGGTGGAAATGGACAAAATTCACTGGAAGGACTTTAAGTTGCTTTAACTTTTAGATGACCTTAAAAACATTATTCATCTATAATAACATAAGTAACATAAACTTATTTCATGTTTCCTGTAAGCCATATGTTTTTTAGCTATCAAGATCAAAGGCACCCTGTGTAATTATATTTAATTTTTTTTTTTTATTATAACAATACATTTACGTATAATAATAATAATAAGAAGAAGAAGAAGAAGAAGAAGAAGACACAATCAGGAAGCATAAGTTACCAATCAAAAAAAATCAATAACAACCATATTCATCACAGGGCTCAACGCTAAGGATTTTTTCTACTGGCCCGGTCGGCCAGTGGTTCAAATTTTTACTGGCCCTATCAAAATTTTTACTGGCCCTACCACAAAAAAATTAAATAGTTGCTGTTATCATTGTTTTTGACTCATGTTATCTTTTATTTTAATAAATAAGCTTATGACACCAACATTTTACATACCAAATAAAATTGTACAATTCTCGATTCCAATTTCGATACCACACTTAAAACTACTAGCCTAAATAAAGTCCAAACATTATTTGTTTGTTCAAAAAAAATGTTAATTATTATTAATATTTTATTAAAAATGAAAAGATGCTTTTGGGAAAAACAGCAGAAAGAACGCAAACTCAGTCTTTGCCAGCAGGTGGTGCTTATGGAATAAGAGCGATATTACGTTTCTATGGTTACCGCTGTAAACAAAGCAGTGCTGTGCTTATGAACGCTACTTTAAATACATCATACATGGGCAAATGAAAAGAAAACGCCAAGTAAACTTTTCTTAAAACAGTCAGTTCCCCTCTCAGATACATTCAAATAAACCACAGCTCCATTATCTAGAGTAATATTTCCAATATTTCGCGCATTGTGCACCGTGATTTTGGTCTGCCTGCTACAGTATTTTTGTCTCTTTGCGTTCGTCTTTAGCGTCTTTGGCCTCCGTTAACGGATGTATAAAGAGTTCATAATATTTCCACACACATGACATTTTGACATTAGATTGCATGCAGTTCGTGTGCAAGCCCGGAACAAGAGATCGGTTGAAATATGTCCGGTCGATCGGTGCATCTGTCTCCACTGTATAAAGTATGTATGTATGTATTGATCACTGTTAAAGCTACAAAGCTAGAACTTTTGTAGGCTATTTGTCTCTGTGATCGCTTAAAATGTTAAATTATCAAGGTTAAAAAACACGTGCAATTGAAACTTTCGTGAAGACGCGGCAGTGGCCCGATCGGGCCAGTGACATATTCGTCAACTGTCCCGAGCGTCTTTCATGCTGGCCCCGGGCCATCGGGCACTCCTTATTGTCGAGCCCTGCATCATATTACAGAGGAGCACAGAAGAACACAAAAGTGGCATTTAGGTATATTTACAGACTCACAGGTGACATGAAAGCATTTCAATTGATAATAACAATGTACGAGATTCATGTTTTAAATGTAAAGTTCTGAATATAGAAATATTAACTGAAATGATACTTTAAAAATGTAAATAAAATGGACAGTAGGTGAAGACAAGTCACTGTCTTTGTCACTGAAGCATTCATTCAATTGAGTCGTTCAAACAGCTGATTCATTCAGGAACAAAACAAGTGCCTGTTCAAAAACGCACATTCATTAATAAATGAAACACTGGAAACACTGCTTGGAGATGCTCAGCGGCTCAGCTGTGACTTTGTTTGATACTGTTGGACTACATAGAGCAAAATGAAACAATGTGTTTCTGAAATGTAAGTCACTTAATATTAACTTATTGTTTATTGAACTGTTTACTTAGCACTGTTGTGGCTTTGACTAACTTAAACAATAACACAGCCTTGCGACAATTATGGAACTGTGAGTATTATCAGCTCCTGAAATTTGATCCGGCTGAAAGGATTCAAACCGAACTGACTGACTTATTGACACATGCTAGGAGTGAGGGATGGATTTCACAGAATGAATATGACTTCTTGTTTTGTAAATTAAATTTTTGTAAATTAAAAATACAGAAATCTCTATATTGGCTACTATGGATGTGGAATCATTGTATACAAATATTGATCATGAGAAAAGTCTTGAAGCATTGTCACATTATTTAGAAATGAGATCACCCTTAGAGAAGCCACCAGCTAGTTTTATTTTACAACTGACAGAATGTAAAAATAATGTCTTTTTGTTTTAAGATCAGTTATATAAACAAACTAGGGGTACAGCAATGGGTGCTTGTTTTGCCCCTAACTATGCACATTTATTTCTGGGATTTTGGGAAAATAGGTTTGTATTTTCAGATTCCAATCCATATTTGAAGAATATTGTGTGGTGGAGAAGATTTATAGATGATGTCATAGTGATATGGTCTGGCTCTGAGGTAGGCTTTTCATTCATATTTGAATACTACGAATGCACATTTTGAAGCTTAGTCTGGATTTTTCATTTACTCAAATTAATTTTTTGGATTTAAGAATATTTAAGGACAAGGAAGGAAAACTGCATACAACTATTTTCAGAAAAGAAACCGACAGAAATACTATTTTAAGAGCAGACAGATTTCATCCCCCATGGTTTATTGATAACAGAAAGAGGATATAAAAATAGTGTGATTCATAAAGCATATAATAAAGTTAAAAACATTAGTAGAGATGAGTTATTAGTACAAAGACAAAAATCAAGTCATTCTGAAAATGTATTTTGTTACACAATACAGTACAGAGGCATATAAAATTAAGAAACTCTTGAGTGTGTTTGTAAATTGACACCCTGATGAAGGCGAGTTAGCTGCAACGTGTCTGTGCGCACATTTGTTGTTTTTAAAACTTTAAAGCCATGTGAATAAAGGCTTTTTATATTTCACATTGTTCGAGTGTCTTGGACTTATGAGTTTTGGATTAACACACCTTGACCTAGTTTTTTTTTTCTTCCTTCCAAACTCATACTCTCCCATCCCAGAGCGATGCCCCATAAAGCATTACCACACTTATGCATACAGTATGCATCTACATATAACTGAGAGCATTCGGCCAGTTAAGATCTACATTTATCCTAAGAATATGGTCCCTGGTTTTATCAGTTTGAAATTTTCAATGCACATTTAAGAGTGCCTGTTTTTAAATTCCCTAGCCTGACTTTCAGTCCACAAGGCTGGCCAGGAGTTATCCCTCATCATTTGAAACAAGGATTTATAAACATTGTATTCAGTTTAACTGCTGTACACACACATGTACACATACACAGTATCTGTGTTATCTCTCCCCTTCTTCCGCATTCATTGATCCACCACACTAACGTTGGTGAAGTTATTAGCTAGTTATGTTGGCTTGAGAGCCTACATACTGTTATACTATTTAAACTTCTTATTCTTCTGAGACCAAGAATTTTTAACTGTACTGTATCTCCTCCTATGGCTTTATAGGGGTCATGAACTGCCTCTTTTTTTATTTTGTGCTTTTCTTTGAAGTCCACTTATAATGCTATCAAGATTTTTACGTCAAAAAACATCATAATTTTAGAAGTAATCTTTGTATGTGTGTGTGTGTGTTTTCTTTGCATGTGTTGCCCTTGGGGTATATTTTTAGAAGACACAATATCTCACAATATCGGGTTAAAAAAAATAATGGTGACCGAGTTTTTTCAGTGGTTGCTCCTAATCTTGTATATATAAGAACTGCTTGGACTGTTTTTTAAGCTTTTTAATTTTTAAGTTGTTGCTTAAGACACACCTTTATTCCTTGGCTTTTAGTTCGAGTTGACTTTGGACACTGTGAGATATAGATATATATATATATATATACACAGCGGGTACGGAAAGTATTCTGACCCCCTTAAATTTTTCACTCTGTTATATTGCAGCCATTTGCTAACATCATTTAAGTTCATTTTTTTTCCTCATTAATGTACACACAGCACCCCATATTGACAGAAAAACACAGAATTGTTGACATTTTTGCAGATTTATTAA
>JAHKKF010533014.1:1802-21340 GCA_019740295.1 Labeo calbasu
TTTTTATTATTTTCAATTAAAATGACTATTTTACAGCATATGCAGCGCCAGTAGGCCCCTCTTGTGGTATGTAAGAACACTGCAGAAGAGCACACTTGCTCACACATTCCACGACCACCACACTATGTTAAGTTTAGCATGCTTGGAATAAAAATGTCCACTGTCTGCTAACTTTGACCATTACCACTAGGCACAGATCTAACCTCCGCCTGCAACCCTCTCTCAGTAAATGCCAGAAGAGACGTAAAGGTCTCGACGAGTGTAAAAGTCGGTATAATGAATCTGATAATGGTGTCCCACCTCCCTACTGAGTCTTCTCATGCATCACATCCAGTCTCACGCTGTGCGGGGGGACAGATTATCTCGTTATCAGTGACCGGCGCTGTGCGGTCAGCCCTCAAAGTCTTTCACAGTCAACATGGAAATCAGAGGGAAGGAAAAATGTCTCTCATACACAACAAAGAGTGAGAGATTAGCAATAAAGTGCAAATTTGTGTTTAGCGCTTTATCATTTTCTAGAATAAGGTATGCCTATATCTCATTTAGAAGCATCCTCATCCTCTAGATTGACTGGCGGTCTCATGATAGTGGTAAAAATAGCATCGGCCCACTCAGAGTTGATTTAATTTACGAGCCTGGTGTCTCACAGCGAGAAGAGTGTGATGAGAATAGGGAAATGGAGTGTAACTATACGCACACTCTCTTAAGCTGAAATTGAAATCTGTGGATTTTGACTTATTGGATCAGAATGAAAGTGAAACGCAGGGGAATGCAATTAGGTACAAAAGTGAATTAAAAAAAAGAATGTTGCAGATGTAAAGAAAAAAATAAAGTGATACGTCTGCTGTTACAGACCCTGTGAAATTGCTGGACGTGATCTGTTTGCCATCTTGCCTTGCCATGTGATTTGAAATCTGTCAATTTGCTTGTGAGAAACACAGTTTTCGAGTCATAAGCAAATATCATGTGACTAATCACTCTTAAGCCTATTTCATTTGCATATTGAACTACAATAACTTATAGATAACCTCAGAGTACATGAACTTAGTCAGGGTTTTCAATGTTTTGATGCTAAATGCCTATAAATAGGATGATCCCCTTACAAGGGACTTCTTTTTTAAATTATAAAGGCAGCTATTTACGTTTAAATGTATAAAGACCCAATTCTACATTAGGAAAAAAAAATAGTAAATGTGTAAAATATGATATGGAAAATTACTTTTCGTTAATTTGAGACCCACCCCCCTCCACCATTACAGTACTGTTAGACGTCGAAGGTCAAAGACAAATATCATTTTGAATTTTTACTTATTATTTCACATTTTTGTGGACCCACAGCATCCACTTGTGACCCCCAGGGTTACCAGATGTGATGCTTTAAGGAGATTTAAAAGGAGATATATATATATTATAACTGTCAGTTGGTTCAATTTTTAATCTAATTAATTTTATGATATGTCGATTAATTAATCTAATTAATTGCAAAATAAATTTGACAGTGAAAATACCCACAAAAGATTATTTAAAACTATTTTTGTGTTAAATGAGAAAGTATCAAGTAGACATTACAAACTGTAGTTTTAGAAATAAATATTTTATTTGATTTAACATAGATTTATTACGCTAACATTTAGGCTGCAATGACCTAACATAAACTATGGAACATAAAAAAAGATAATTTGAGAAACTCAGTATTTTTTTCATGGTCATGGTAACCAAAACACCTTTGTTACCAATAGTCTTCAAAATACTTTATTTTATGTTCCACAAAGAAAGGTTTGAAGCTACATGAGGGTGAGTAAATGATGACTGTGAACTATCCCTTTAATGTTTTTATTATTATTATTATTATTATTTATTATTATTATTTTATTTATTTTTTATGAAAAGATTATCTAAATACGAAACTAAAACTGCAAGCTGGTGGCAGTAAATGTCTTTGAGTCATTCACTTATTTGAATTGATTCGTTCGAACGGCTGATTCATTCAGAAAGTATATGGCTCTTTTTATGAACGGGCTTTTGAATCATTGATTCACACGATTTGTTCAAAACACGGATTCATTCAGAAACTAAACACCGCTGTGTTGGTCAGAGACACGCAACAATTCTGCTATGGCTCCAAAGGTAAAATGTTCTCTGCAAAATTGAGCAAAAACACATAATAATGTGTTTAAATATAACACAATATCAACTTCTTATTTACTGAACTGTTGTATAAAATCACATTTAAGCTCGTGATAGATCAGGACAAAATCAGCACTTGTGTCATATTGCTCTTGCTGCCCGTGTGATATTGTGTGATATGTGATTTATATGTGGTGCGATCTAGGAAAACCCAACACATGGTGAAATTTGACCTTTTTTAGGTTTTGATACCATATGAAAGCTGCGTTCAAGCCCTTTCCAAAACAAGTTGGCGGATAGCGATGATTTTCAGGAATGGAATTTTGAGAAAAACGGCTTTAAAGTGAGACAGCTTTCACTTTCACGTTAGGGGTTTAACGAGAGCTGTCTGTAAAGTTAGGAGCGCTATCATTACACAAACAGACTAACATCTGTTTTCCGTTGTTTATCATGTGCATAGTCTCCGAACTTTTGATCACCCATTTTATGTTTAGATAGCACGAAGAATGCAGCCTACCTTGTAGTAAAAACGAGCGCAGCGCAACTGTTCGCGCACTGTGCATAAAAACAGACTGTCATCGGGCTCCTCTTTAGTAACTTCATTATCTAATTCTTCATCTCTGGATGTGAAATAGTCCGTTATAACATCGTTTAGGGCTCTGACATCACTAAGATTGAGCAGATTGAGACAAGTAAGATCGGTTAAGTGAGCAGCTGCAGTACTAAACGGCGTTGCTGCGCTCCGCCATCTCACGATATTAAAAAAATAAAGAAATAAAAATCTTTGCGTGACATAGTTTACACAGGACTGGCGGAGAATGTGAATTGATATGCCTTTACTAAATATGTTACGTGATTTATTTTGATATGTTAACTATTTTTGTGGTGTTAAGGGAAAACACCTCAGCAGCGCCGCATAAGAGAAAGACAGTCATGTCTGCTTGCTGCAATAAATGGCTATTTTTGTGCACTAAACAAGTCTTATTTTCAGAGATGATAGACAAGATGTTATAGAATAACAATTTAATATGAACCTAATTTTGACACCACAAAAAAAGGACGTTCGACCGATTTTCGAATTTTCTGAAAACGTCCCAGTGCGACATCCGACGGGTTTTCCCAGATCGCATCACATATAAATATGAAACAAAACAAATACAGGGGCATTTTGCACTAATAGCTTGAATTTTAGGGCATAACTGCATTTATGGAGTTGTTGCCCTGCATTTATTTGTCAGCGGTCAACTGTATGAAATATAAGATGATGTACAGGGGCGGGGCCAGCGCATTAATCACTTTATTTTTTCCGTAACTAATTAATTAAGTTAAAGGAGAAGTCCACTTCCAGAACAACAAGTTACAGATAATGTACTCACCCCCTTGTCATCCAATGTTCATGTGTTTCTTTTTTCAGTCATAAAGAAATTGTTAAACTGACAGCCCTATAATATATATATATATATATTTATTTATTTATTTCATTTTTACTTTTTTATTGAATAAATTATAAGCATGTTTACAAGGACTTTTTTAACTTGGAATATTTTTTTTTCCCATTTAGCTTGTCACAATGCATTTAAGGTTGCCTCCTCAGTGAAGGATTCATGCTGTGCTGCCTTAGAATTTGGCCAAGAAAAGATATCTTATTAGGCTGCATAATTAATTTGCCAACATCTTAAAACTCAATAGGGGAGCGCCTAAGATGTCTTAAGATGCGGCCTACGGTACCAGCTCACTAGGTTTTGGAACAGAACTACAGGGTCTTTAAGGAGCGCAATGCGCATGCTGCGCTCCACGAAGGCAAATATGTGCATCTGTGTGTGGCATGCGGCTCAATAGGGAATATTAGATGTGATGATTTCAAAGAGAAAGAGTGACTGAAAGAGATGGTATGCTAGAATGCTGATGGGGCCTGGGAGTAAACTGCTGTATAAGCCTTTAATCTGCAGGTAGCTCATTGCACTCCTGGGCACATCAGAGAAGCGTAAGTAGCTGTGTGAATTATGGGAAGCCGACCATGGGGGGTAGCGTGCGTTAGGAGAATGAAGAGAAAGATATGCGCAAACTGATTAATAATGAAGAGTTATAACAGCATGGCAAAGCTTGGGCAAACATCTCTGCAGACTGTCACGCCACATAGAGCAGAACTGCTGCCTCCATCTGCTGAAGATCATGTCCAGTAGCACCAGCATGCTGATGTGAGCGGTAATGGAGATGATGATGGCGTCTGAAATCACCGAGATGGGATGGCTGGCATCTCTCTGGAGGACATTAGTGAACTGGCGTATTTGTGCGGGACCCTGTCTGTGCCTGCGTGAGGTGTGTAGGAGGGTGGGAGAGGACACACAGCGAGAGGGGAGGAAATCATTCATTTTGTGACCTGTGTGTTCGGTTATGGAGAGACCTTGAGCACTATGTGTGTGTGTGTGTGTGTTTCTACCTGTTAGAAGACAGGTTTTAAATGTGAGCCTGTGATGAATCAGAGGTGAAAAGGGAAACCAATAATAACGGTCAAAACAACATGATAACAGATTACGGTAAAACAGCCTCGTGATGCGGTAGATGGGAAGACCTGTTCCCCTTTCTGCCTTTTTATGAGAACAGATGTGTATGTTTGTCCAACGTTCCATTTGCAGTAGTAAGTAAATATTGTACAATAATGGAGCTCTTGTAACAAAGAGCCGGCCCTTGAAATGGGGAAAGAGAGGGAGAAAGTGATTTCTTTTGTACTGTTATTTTTTTTATTTGAAGGGAAGTGTGCCATTTAGCATCACCAAATATCTGACTTCTGTTTGATTTTAAACAGACAGCCCCGCCTTCAAACTCATGCCATTGGTTGAGGCAGTGTGTCAAACACTGGTTGATGTGCACAAACAAAGCTATAGTTTGATAGCACCACACAGACACAGTTTATAATCTTTTTGAGAAAATATTATAATAATGTATATTACATCTAATGTTGTTAAATGTGTTTCATTTGTGTTACCATGATGGTTTTTAGTGTTTGTGTGAATGACACTGACTGTGCACGTTCCGTGTATGTTAGTATTTAAAAGCTGCTTAGTATGGGCTTATTAATTATAATTTTATTAATAAGCAATTTAGATTTTTAGCGACCTTAACCCACCCCTAAACCTACCCGTTATATAGCGAATATAAAAGGATATAAAACTGACCAAAACATGCAGGGAAATTACCATTTTAACAATATTATATAAAATAAATATATTTTTTATAGTTGCTAATCCCACTCCTACCTTTAAATCTAACCATAACTCTCTCTGTACAGTAATAAAGAAAAACATGACAGACATGCAATCGCAATCATTTATTTATTGCAAAAATGTCAAAAGCAGTACCACAAAGCAGTCCAAATGACGATGTGTTGCAGTCCTCTCTGGCGGAAGGTTTGTGCGAGGTGCAGAGCAGAATTTAAATTGTTATCCGTTGAAAATATTATCCAGATTATTTTCCCTATTCACTCCATGAAGGCGCGCGCGCATCATTCAAAACACACCTCACGAGAAACATGGCATGTCGTAATCTGTGACGAATGCAGGCGAGAGCCAATGAGCGTTTGATTTTCCTGCCGTAAAACCTGTTGTTTCTTGATGCGGCACTATTTTAATTTGTAAAATGCACTTCAACGCGGGTTTATTGCTGTTGCTGCTGGACTTGCTGCTCGGGATGGAGATAAAGATCGCCGGATAAAGCCTTAAATTTGGGTCCGTTCCTCGCAGTTGTATGGATTCGCAAGATCTGGACAACAGCGCACACATAAAATTGTTTCATTTTGTAATTATGATGTGTGTTCGGTGTATTTTATGGTTCTATTGTTAGTCACAACATGTCGGTGAAAACGCCTTTTTTGTCCCATCACGTTAATATTATATGAATGTTTAAACGATTGCAGAAATGTTATTTATTTTAAGCGTTTGAAGTGCAGCCTTGTTTAACATTATGTAGGCCTGTTCTTGGAAACGAGCGGGCAAGAGAAAGCACACAGAACAGAATGAAATGTTTTAATTCATATTAAATAAACAATTAATAATGCAGTTGAAAACATGAGGTCATTGGTATGACAAATAAAAACAACAATAATGAAATTAATGCTGTGATATCAATATTTATAAGGATTCCTTTTTAGGTGTCCTCAGTACGTCAGTATTGTATGTTTAAATACTGAAAATACATAAGTATTTGTACATTTAGATGCTGTAAAAACGTCAGTATTGTACGTTTTGTAGAACCACATTTTGCCTAAAACGCATACGAGTTATCATGAGATCACATTGTTTTTTTTTAATGCTACCTAACAAACTGTAAACTGTGGATAAATTTCCTGAGGTAAATGTGATGTTACGTTAACTGTTTTATTTAACATCTTTCTTTCAGTTAAACACTGATTACGTGATTATATGAGACATAATACATTTCGGTAAGTTGTACTGTATCTTTCAACATACCTTCTGATGTTCATTCATGTTTATTTTGTGCTATAACTTATATTAAAGTGAAAGAGACTTATGTTCTGTGCTGCCAGTTTAACTGAGTATCAAAACTGTTTGAATTTTGTGATAAAATGGACAGGATTTGAAATCTGAGACTTTGTTTCTTATGAGCAGTAGGAAAGCACAAAGCAGTTTATGATTATTGGAAAGGAGGCACATTACAAATAATGTTTTATAAAGGGAAAACCGCAGACCTGGCAATCCTGGCTTGAACTGCGGGTGGTTTATAGGGTTCAATAGAAACTGTGTTAATGATGCAGCGTTGATGCATTATTGCTGCTTTATCCTGGACAGCCCTACAGTTTACCACAAGAAACCTAATCTGTCAAGCTGCTGTCTGACATGCCTTTTGATTGACAGGAAATAATTGGCTCTGATCATCAGCTGTTTTCAAGCAATCGGCCAATGGCCAATAGTGCAGATAATTGCTATACCAGTTATTGGCTGATACAATGCTATATCCCTAGTATTTTTATCAAATAAATTCAGCTTTGGTGACCTAAAACAACTTGTTTCAAAAGCATTAAATATGTTTGGAATGGTAGTATATATATAAGAGAGAGAGAGAGAGAAAGATACACAGGTACAAGACATCACAATCAATGCTACCAGAAATGATTTTAAATTTGTTTGGCATGGTGTTCACTGACCGCATGGCCAACTTTAATGCCCCAGTGGTCACATTTCCCATTTCAATTGCTTCATTTATGCCATTCTTTGGAGTGGTGGTGCATGACTAGTTCTAGCTGCCGCAGACCTCAGTTTGTCTTCAGCAAAGTGACGTGAGATGTGAAAAATACACAAGGCCATACATCTTTTATTCCTTATTTCCATTTCTAGCGCAAACACTTTGACCTTCGAGATAATTCAGGTAATTCTTCTGACCCATTTCAGTGGATGAATATACAGACCACTTGTGAGTGATAAAAACACAATAACCTTGGAATATGTGACCCATTTTTCTGCTGTCAGCCAATCAAATGCAGAGCTGCAGCACAGAGACATAGCGGCAAAGTAGAAACTGACAGGCAGCCCCTTTATGCTGTGTCACTGTGCATGTTACACCGAGTTTGAGTGGCATATAGATCTGGATTGCTGATATGCTCTGCTCTCGTTTTTTTCTTATTCCCGGAGACATTTAGGGCCCTGATATCTCTGGCTGGAGGATGGCTGGCTAAATGCTGCCAGTCCCTGGTGCTTTATGATGTGACTAGTGCAAGACAGTTACCCATATTTCTTTGCAGAGCTGCAACCAATTACAGAGCCCAGTCACAGTAGACAGTAGGACAAATGCCAAGAGCGCAAAAGCTGTTGACTGGCCTCCACGTGGCCTCCCTTTACACAATCAGTGCATGACCCCCTTTCGAATAGAGACGTTTCAGGAGCCGGTGTCAAAACACTGTTCATTTGTCGATGTGTACATTTGCTCTACATGTATTCAGCAGCATCACATAAAGCCCTGATTCAGTCCATGCCGTTCAGTTCGAATGCCTGCACACCTTTTGAGGGATGCAAACCTAAACATCTGTTTGCATCAATATTTTATATCAGTGCTTCTCTCATGTGCATGTTACCTGAAACAGTATATGAAATATTTACCATGGAAAAAAAAGCCAAAGCAATCGCAGTGAGAAATAGGCCACAGGAAAAGACTCGCCATTCATACTATAGCAGGCCGGTTCTCTTAAATTCATAAGTTAAAGGCTCTCAACGGCTATTATGATATGCCCTTACATCTCACTGCCCTCATGTCTCACCCCTGTGTGTCCATTTTACTTTACTCAGTAGAAAGACCATGAAAAATGAACATAGTAATGAACATTACATCAATAATGAACATTGTTTTTCAGGATCTGCTTCTGTGTATATGGGAAAAAGCATTTCTTGATTCAGTAACAAGAAAGACATAGAAGAAAATGAAATGTGACAGGAAAAAAAAATATTTTTGATTTGTATTGGAGTTGCATGGCGCTCAGATGGTGTACCTACATGCCCTAATAGCCACTGAAAAGCCCCCGGCTGTGTTTCTTGATGTTTATTGTGGATTAGATATAAATTTCAGCCCGCTAAACAAGAACAGACATTTGAATCAACAATCCATAATCATTTCCCATAATTGCGTGTATGCAAATAAGAATAAATGTCTTTCTGATCATGTAGAATTTAATGAAAGCATGCCGTCTGAGTTGCGCTTCGTAATTGCACAAATTGATCCCTGTATCAAAATGAGAAGAGTCGGGTGAATCAGACAGTTCAGAGCAAATGTGTTTTCAAATATTCCAATATTTTAGAGAGCAGCAGGGAAGAATGAAATGGCAATGCGTTCTGTGAGAAGGTTAAAATGTTTTCTTACCCATTAGAATTGTACTTAATAACCACCGTGCAGTCTGAACTACAGCACATGGCATCAATTCTCTGAAAATTGTGTTTTCCTGTCAATTAGGGAATGCGAGGTGAAAATGCAACATCATGCAATTTAGATTTTGGCCTTCTTAAAATGCCAAACACTCAGCAGTATACAGACATTCAGACAATCAGTTTACATGTGTGTAATAATTACAGAGAGCTAATTAATAATGGGGTCCGTGATTAGTGTTGTTGATGCTGGCACGGTGCGACAGAGCTGTTTCTTATGCTATGGAAGTCTTAGCAGTTTATTAGGCTGTCAGAAGTGGAGAGTTTCTCCCATCTTGTGGCGTGTCTGAAAATAAAAGCACAACTTTTTGGCTGCATATGATCCATTATGTTTTTAGTCAGTTTTCTCTCTTACATGCCATTGCTACTGGCAATAAATGCAAGGGAAGTTACAGTATTAACCATCTGTTTCCTCTTATTTGGGTGCATTGACAGGGTAAAATAAAACAGGATAAACTGCACTTGACAGTGCATTAAGGTAGTCATTTTGCCACGATTGAAGATATACCCGACTGTCAAAGAGTCATGGGTTGTTTACAGTGCAGTGCAGTGCAGGGCCAATGACTGGACGTTTATTGCCATCCGCTCGGGTTGTATTTCACCATTGTACCTCAATCCACTGAGCTGTCATTGCAGCCAGAGATTTCCCAGAAGCCTCTGCTCTTCATATGTCTCATTGCAGACTATAGTAATATAAAGTTGTTTAACAACACCTGAAAATCATCAACTTAAAACGTACCTATTGAATTGCTGAATAGTCAGAAAGTTTAAGTGAGTGTTTTGGCTTTTCTCTTTATGGTTTGTTATCTAATATACTGAATGAATTCTGCCCATAAATCACATACTGTATAAAGCAGTACCTGAGGGCCACATTTGGCTAACCAATGCGGGTACTAAACAAAAACAGCTTTTATGTTCTGTAGTCTAAAGAGGACAATAGATATTGTATTATAATTTGTTTGCTTAGGCAAGCCATTTCTAGGGATGAGAAGATCATAGAAATGTGAGCTTGAGCTCTTTTGAATTGCGCAGGTGAGAAAAGCAACCACAAAATATACCCTAGCAATTCACCCTAGTAATTCAATCACGTGGCAAATTGCTATAACCACTCAGAACACCAAGGGGTTATGTGCTATGTTACTAAGAAGAACATTATTTTGTGTATTTGGTGTAATGCAATGGGCATCATTCATGAAACATTGGTAAATATATGAGTAAATTCTGAGTAATTTGCGCGTAAAACAGACCTTCCCGAAAACTCTCCTCCGGGTTCACAAACACTTCGTAAACATCAGATTTGATAGTTAAACGAGTATGTTAATGAATTCCAATCATTCGTAAATAGGGCGCTAGTGCACGCTCATTCACAATTAGCATAATCCCCGCGAATGAATTACAGCTACGCAAATTGCCTGTCCAGGAACGCAGTGGAATATTCTGCTCTACTTTCTCATGTTTGGCTCCAGTATATTGCATAAATGCAAAAAAGACGAATAGCTCATATACCTAACGATAAATATTCAATAAGGTGTGTCCACCAATGACTTTTTAGCCAGCTGAAAAAATGTCAGGCGCTCTTCTGAAAATGACCAGCTGGTGGCGCTTGAGAACGTTTGGTGCCACAGCGTTTTTCCAGCTGAGACGCTTTAGTTGCTATGATTTGGAATAGGCTGTCCACGGCGGCAACATATTACTAGCATCTAATTAAAACATTATAACGTTTTAAAGTTATCAACACAATTCCGAAAAAAAAAAAAACATCCAGAAGAGGGCAAGGGCAAATTAACTTGTAATTAATATAGAAGGGCATTAAAATTAAGTGTAATCAATTTGCCAAAAAGAACACAGAACATTTTACACATCATTTACACGTGGTAGGGAGCAGATGTATATTTCTTTCGCACCAACTAACATTTTGAAAATACGAACATTTTCATGAAATCAAAAATTTACAGAACGCCCTTACAAACGATTTACACAAAAAATCATTCTGCTCCTCATGAATGTGGTCCAATGTGTTTACACGGTTTGAGGTTCAAAAAACACGTTATTTTGTACGAACTGTACATTTTTGCTCCTCTCTGCCCCGTCTTTCTGAAACGTGCCGATTTTTACAAAGCTCATCGTTCTGAAAAGCATGATGTGCTCTTATTAACCAACTATTCAGTGCGTTGTAATTGGCCGAATACCTCAACCGTGTGACCGAAATGTTACACCCCTTACCATGTTGTGATGCCATATCCCGGTGCTACTAGACAAAAACAATAAAACCCTTTATAAATGAGGCATTTGTTGCATCCAGTGAGGACATAATTACTGATTATAATGACTTATACTATCTTTTTACATGTTGCGTTGCAACATGCTGCGTAAACATAACACCTTATCTGTACTTGTGATCACAGAAATTACAACCAAGCAATACTCTACACTGCTCAAAACTCGTGCTGATATAGCCAGTAGCAAATTATTTTAATATGAAAATGTACTTACAGGCTGTGAGTCAGAAGCGCCAGACTGTCCTTACAAAGTTGGAATTGCCTCGATTTATAGTGTGCACAGCCGGCATTGTAGGCTACTCTCCCAGGTAGGGAAAAAGTCCTCCGTAAAATGTGCTGCACACACTCGAATATTTGTGTTGCACTGTTCTGGAACAGTGTTGTAAATATAACTTAACCACTGATTTCTAGTAACGAAACAACGAAACACACAGCGTCTCCACAACATGGCGATACTACAGCGAGAATAAAAGTTATGCCTTCTTTGTTTGCTTTTACATTTGGCCGGTGTTATGCAAATCTTCCCACACAGTAACGTAGATGTGTGGGGGCGTGTTTGAATGAGCCATTTTAGAAAGACTTAACTAAAGAGTCTTAACTTTTATAAAGAATATCTCTTTGGGTTTGAGACTTTAATCTTTGCAACTTTACAGATCTTATATATGCACAAACAACTTGTAGCACTCCAAAGACAAAGGAAAACATGAAATCGTATCATATGACCCCTTTAACTGTCTTAGCAACTGCTTATATGTCTTAGAAACTTTTTAGCAATGCACTAAATCACTCAGAAGACCTCCCAGAATACCCAAGCAACTGCATTGCAATGGCCTTGTAACTTTCCAGAGCACCCCAGAAACCACATGCTAAAACTACTCATCAAGCAACAATAGCATCCCTCCATAGCACCATAACAACGGCATAGCAACATTCTAAAACCATTTAGAATTCCATAACAACCACATAGCATTCTCTCAAACCACTCAGAACCTTAAGGCCCTATTTACACTAGTCGTTTTCATTTTAAAATGGCATTTTAAAAGGAAAACGATCCTCGTCTGCACTGTTGTTTTCACTGCATTTCAGAAACAATCTTCATCCACACTATAGTGTTGGGCGAAATGCTCAGTTTTCATATCGTCAGCCTGTGAGATCAAGATACACAACATTATCATGCTAATTTATTTATTTACTTAAATTTAGTTTCATTGCCCAAAACCAGCTCCAGCATAAGACTAAAAGCAGCCTAATGTTTTTAATATGATTTAATTCGTATTTAACATTATAACAGTTTAATAGAAACATTGTAACAAGAAACAAACCCCACCGCAGGTTTCTGAAGCGTCGCAGAAGTTAGGCGCCTAGCTTCTTTTTGACTGATTTCGAGGGTTGAATCAGAAAGCATGTCTATTAATTGAAATCATAAAACTTACATAATTTAACAGCAATGTATTAAAAGTTGACATATTTTAGGCCCTAGGAAATCCATTTTATTTTCTCTGAAATTCAGTTTTATTTGTACCAAATTCTGTTTCAATTTATTTTCTGGATTCCTACTTGATGGTTTCAATAAAATGTAATAACCAAAAGCATCTCTAATTAATTTTGATTTATTAATATATATATATATATATATATATATATATATATATATATATATATATAATTTTAGATATTTTTCTTTTTTCAGAAATATAATTTATTTACATAAATTNTCTAATTAATTTTGATTTATTAATATATATATATATATATATATATATATATATATATATATATATATATATATAATTTTAGATATTTTTCTTTTTTCAGAAATATAATTTATTTACATAAATTCATTACGCACAGTAAAATCCATTTTTATTACTGGATGCTTCAATTCCGTCTACATTTTCCGCATAGCGGAAATCATAGGTCCCTAATCTAGCAACACTGTAACAACACCTGATGTAACAGCAACTGATTAACTACAGAACTGCATAGCAACATGCTTAAACTACTCAGAACACCTTAGCAACTGCAAAGCAACAGTCTTGCAATTTCCCAAACACCATAGCAACTGGATAGCAACATGCTTAAATTGTTCAGTACACCTTAGAAACTGCATAGCAGTGACCTTGAAACCTCCCTGAACACTCTAGCATACTGATAGTTTTGACTTGGCAAACACACCTTACTTTTCCTTCAGAAAATGTAAAAATCAGTGGGTTTGTGATTCTAGTAACAAACTAACATTTTAAAATGATAATTAAAAAAGATAGAATTTCATATCTTATTCGTTACGTGCGAATGAAGCTTCACATTTGATTTCCGCTGTTCTGCACGGAGATTCTATTTTAGCCACGAAAGTCTGGTTTTAAAAATCACCTTTTCTTATAGTGTGAAAATCTGCCTCTTAGTACCTGACATTCGTCTATGCTCTGCTACCCATTTTTATCTCTTGTGACTCGCTGAACTTCACGCTGTTCTGCACCGGTGTGATATATTGACACATCGACAGTAACAACAACTCTTGATATTTACAGAAGCCAAAAACAAACCACTGGCAAGCAGAGTTCCGCTGTACTTCTCCATTATATGAGGTTTCCTCATCGGAAAGCATGTGTCAAAGTAATGAGGCAGAAATTCAACACTGCATCTTCTCACTGTGGTCCGCAAGAGTGGTGACATTGTACGGTTCCTTCTGACCTATGATTCACACCGTATCTGTGCATTCAACATGGATGACTGAATAGTGGAAGGACAAAAACAGGTGATTCTCTTGCCTCACATTTTCCAATGAACATGGAACATTCAAAGGCTTTGTGATAGGAATGATAAGATAGTTAACTGACTCAAAATGTATGAATAAGCTTGTTTAGAATCACAGTATTGCTTTATTGTAAGTAGTGCTGGGTGGTTTGACCAAAAATCCATAGCATGGTTTTTCTTAGTATTTTGGCGGTTTCAGTTTTTTCCCCCCTGACTGTGACTTTATATGAATCAAAATGCATAAAACAGTTGCAGACTTACTGCATTTTAATCAGGATCCAAACAAACATGTTACTTGTAGCATGAATAGTTTTTTATGTAAATTAGATTGCATAATTAAAAAAATATAGCAAAATAAACCAAAACAGAACGGTGTGACATTAACTTGTGTAAAACAGAACTGCATTGAACAAAAACAACAGGTGGACTGAATGAAAATGCAAATTTACTTTCCTGACAGCAGGTGGCGCTTATGGAACAGTAGCAATATAGTGTTTCCTTGGATACCGCTGTAAACAAAGCAGCGCAGCGCTTTTAAATACTACATTTATATGCCTTATACGGAGGTAAGATAAAAAGAAAATACCATCTAAACTTTTCTAAAGACAGTCAGTTCCCTTAAGTGATGCATTCATATAAACCCACCACCCCCAGTTCAGTATTTTGGATTTTCTTCCAATATTCCGCACATCGTGAACCGTGTGCTTGATCTGCCTGCTACAGTATTTTCTCCACTTTTCGTTCATCTTTAGCTGTTTACGGCTGGTTTATTTGGCCGGTTAAAGAATTAGTTGTGTGTTATTAATAGTTCTAAAAGTTCAATCCAGTTTACTGTTTGAAACCGTATATCACCCATAACTAGTTTATATATTGTTCCATCAACTCATATTCTTCATAGTGCAGACCCAAAAGGAAAAAAAAACATGCAACTTCCAACACTACTATTAAAATGCAATATGTTTATTCAAACATTAAACTGATTAAAAGTGACAGTAAAGATGTTATAATGTTACAAAAGATTGAAAGAATCCTGGGCAAAATGCATCATTGTTTTAAGCAGCACAACTGTTTTAAACTTTAACAATAAGAAAAAATAATTCTTGAGCATCAAATCAACAGAATGATTTCTGAGGAATCATGTGACACTGGATTAATGCTAAAAATTCTACTTTTCCACCTATGGAATAAATTACATTTTTAAATATATTAAAATAAAGAACAATAATTTTAAATTGTAATTCAGTATTTCACAATATTATTTCCTTTTACTGTATTTTGGTCAAATAAATGCAGTCTTGGTGTGCATAAAAGACTTGCAGCTGGTAGTGGGTATTAATGTAAATAAATAAATGAAAAAGTGGCAGAAATGACCTATTTGTACGTCTACATTTTCTCATTTAGTCCAAATGAGGTGCAACTTCTGCAAATGAAACATTGTCATAATCTACTCACTTCATGTCACTTGAATTTTGCATGACACTTTCCCTTTGGAAAACAAAAAGAGTTAGAATCACAGTGGAAAAGCCACTCTTTTCCATAAAATGAAATCCTGTCAAATTTCTAGCTTTGGCTGGTAAATAAAAAAATGATATTAGGTGAGAACCCAGGATCTCTTTGCATAAACAGCGCCTCCTGCTGGTATTTTTTTGGCCATGCCTTTTCTCACCCGGAACGCCATGTGAGCTAAACCATTTAAACCCAGCAAGCAATATTTCAGTCTAATAGAGCTTGCAGAGTCACAACATGCCCAGCCCTTAGATTTGTGAAACCCTTTCTAATCCTATATTTTACAGCAAAAGCGTGTCTTTTGTCTTGAGGTGACTTACAGCCTCATAATGGCCCTATTATTCAAATAATGAACCTTAGAAGTCATCATCATCATCAGCAGGCTTCTAACAAGCCTGCTTTTGTATTGATACTCATTGTCATGAAAAATGCGCATGACATCATGCTATCGTAATTACAGCGTTCTTTGATCCTGTTCAATAATTCTCTGCAGTTCGCATCAATAATAGGTTGAAGGAAGCAGAAGCCCCGTGGAGTGGGTTTGATAGATCTTGATCACACTGGGCCAGTGAGACCCTAAATGAACTCAAACTTCAATATATTCACAGCCGCTGTATTAATCCGCACTGACTCATCGGGAGCCCGTCAGAAGCCTTGCATTGACCCAGCTCAACAGGAAATGAGTGTCTCTCCCTCCAACTCCAATCTTTTTTTCTCTAAGCCACTTGACTTCTAAATAGCAGAATGCTTTGAATGACACTTTCCGCGGCAGCCTAGCATGGAATGCGGAAATGTGCAAAAATTTATGACAGGGACATGTCGTCATTTAAATCAGTCCACTTCCTACGCAAGTCGATGAGAAGCTCTAGTTCTTATTATTGGAAAAGCAGCAACGACCAGGTCTAGTATTAATTGCTTCATGCTCTGTTTGTCTCTGTTTGCTTGCGACAGAGAAAATGGTGCCTGTAACCAATCAAAGACACTTTCTTATCAGGAACGCTGACAAGGGGACATGGAAAATATGACGAGTCAAAAGACTCAATGCATGTGACCCCTCCATAAATAGCTCATTAACTCCATCCTTATGAGAAGGGATATTAAATAACCTATAAGATCATTATCTAGCAAACAGTCTCTCGCTGCACACCAGTCAATGCAAAATACAATTAAAAATCTGCAGCACTGAGCACGAGTCAATTCCGAATCCTATAATAAGCTAAGCAGGGGAAACGCTATTACCCTCTAGGGACCTGTAGGGGGCGCCACACGAAAATCGCGATGATGGTTTATTTCAAGTTTCATCACAGTGTTTTAAACTCTCTCGCTCACCTACTTCTCAATCTAACTCCCATGTGGATCTGATAGTAAAATGGAACAGCTCCCAAGTGACGGGCTTTACAAAATAGGGCTGCGCGACAGATGAACCTAATAGCGGAGAGTGCCGGAGGCACGTTAGCGAAGAGCGGGCTACAGTTGATAAGTCATTGAGTGAGAGTCTTATCCATGCATGAGAAATTATGTCAAATATTACATTTATCTCACAGACCCTAGAACAGACCGGCCTAACTTCTATTAAATGTCACAGCTTAAATTGCTCATCACAACATGGTAGAACGGTATTTAAAGAGCATTTAGTTTTGTTCTTGTGAATGGATGACTTAAGTTACTGGGAAAAGAGCTGAAAAGTTGACATTTCAACGCTTTAGCTTTAAGTGCGCATAATTTCTCATGTTGATTTTGCTTGGAAATGACATTTGCACTTTCTGATAAATCTGGCCGCTATATGTGCGCCACAAGGTGGCGCTCACTGGGCCCCTATCAAAGATTTCCGACATCAGAAGCTTGATTCAGAAATGTCAGTTAGATGTTAAATAATGCAAAAGCATGTCAACATCGTTCCCAAAGGTTTGATTGAACTGCCGAAAAAACACCCAAGCATCGCGTTTGCAGAATAGACGCTCTCCAGGGCCGTGTTTATCAGTCCACAATTGGCCTCATTATGAGAAACATCAAATCTCAGTGCGGACAGGATCACTTTATTATAATCATTAATTCTATAGTGCTCTGTGTGCTAGTACTCCCAAGTTTCATTTGTGTTTGTGTGTATGTTTGGGATGAAGCCCAGATTTTCTAAGGCTCTTGTTAGTGTGAAAGGCAGTGCTGATCCATGGCTTCAGGGCTGGCTGTGAGTGATGTTCTCCCGAACACGGCCGCAAACGTTACTAATAACCTAGCGGAGGAATGCGGCGACCATGGAAATGACTGTGCCGTGCTGATAAGGGCTCCCACTGATGACATCATATGTGAGACTGCAGGATGACTCAGTAGGGTGTGGTGAAGTCGTCATTACCGACCTTCTTGCACAAACAGCCCTTCCTGGGAGGAATTCTTCAGAGCCCCCATGAGGAACATGGCATCTTTAAACAGTTGATTGCAACAGAGATAATTTATTATTCATTCAGAGTGACACACATGTAGATTTCTCCAGTATAACAAGGAATAATTTATCACAAGCTGTGGAACCCATGGATACCTATAACACATATTACGCTTACAGCCTCTTTATGCATATACTTCTTATTTTGCATAATAAGATTTGTCATTTAACCTATGCAGTTTGGATGAATCTGTAAAAGCCAATGGCAGTGAGTCTCAACTGGAAAAAGTGTCTATCATACAGTATTAAGGAATTGTTCATCAAATCGAACACTGAAATGTATTAATACATTATGCACTGCATAGGCCCAGCAATATGCAAAACAATTAACATGACATGCTGAAAAGGAAGCAGAGATTTTTGGTTTCTAAAGGTCTCATGAATTTTGATGGTTTCATGCTCTCGGCAGCCAATAATTCATTGCACAAATCACATTGTTGCTGGCACAAACCATGTTTATCCTAGCTGCAGGTGAACCCGTAGTTAATGTAATTGGGTTTTTTTCTTAGCTTATGGAGTTTTGTGCATGATTTTTGACGATGAGGGATCTCAAGCAACCTGTCCATGTTGGCATCTTCTTTATTTGGCTAGCTTTAACCAAGTAACTGTTGATTTGGTGCCAAAATACTGTTTAAATGCATGCACAGCCTGTGATATCAACAACAAAAAATATGAGAAGCTATGCTTCTTTATTTTGCTTTTCTAACTAGGCTTGATTGCATTTGCATCATTAGCACTGCTTTTCCCTGATGTCTGTGATTGTGGGATTGTAAAAGAACAGACCTGAGAACAGCTACACTCTTAAAAATAAAGGAGCTTGAAAAGGTTCTTCACAGCGATGCCATAGAAGAACCATTTTTGGTTCCACAAAGAACCATTCAACCAAAGGTTCTTTAAAGAACCATCTCTTTCTTACCGTTTTATAATCTGAAGAACCTTCTTTCGTCACAAAAACCTTTTGTGAAGCAGAAACTTTTTAAAGGTTCTTTATGGAACCATTTAGACAAAAAAGGTTCTTCTATGGGACCTTTATTTTTAAGAGTGTAGCTTAAATGGAGAGTTGAAAAGCACTATACATACAAAGAATGTAAAAGGATAAATTATCCAATGGAAGAAGAAGAGCTCAAGGCAAAAAATGGCTTTTGTTAACTTAAAAGAGAAGTCCACTTCCAAAACAAAGATTCACATATAATGTACTCACCCACTTGTCATCCAAGATATTCATGTCTTTCTTTCTTTAGACGTAAAGAAATTATGTTTTTTAAGGAAAACATTTCAGCATTTTTCTCCATGTAATGGACTGATATGGTGCCCCGATTTTGAACTTTCAAAATGCAGTTTAAAAGGCTTAAAACGATCCCTGAGGAAGAAGGGTCTTATCTAGACCCTTCTTGTTCGGCTGGGATTGTTTACATTTGGGATCGTTTGAAGCTGCATTTAAACTGCATTTTGGAAGTTCAAAATCAGGGCACCATATCAGTCCATTATATGGAGAAAAATGCTGAAATG
>JAHKKF010533014.1:21390-59197 GCA_019740295.1 Labeo calbasu
CTCCACACACAGCTCTCATAGAACACAAGACACATAAACGAGCCAAAATACTTTACATTTCTTGAAATAATAATTTCTCAACATTAAACATCGATTGTCAGTCTTTATTCACCTTTTTCTTGTGGTTTCTTTTTAAAATTCATAAAAGTAAATAGTGAAAATTACATTGCTAATGTCATAGAAAAGCATTTAATAATAGCGCAAGCATAATTGTAACGCAGTGTTACAATGTTCCCCATTAGCGCGACTGGAATATAAATGTGGTTAGTGTCTTCTGCTGACTTGCCAAGCATCTAAACTGATAAATAACAGATTGGAGATTAAAATAATAGCAGATTTGTCTCATTTTGAATAAATACTAAAAAATGAGATGAAAAACTTACTTACTATAGTAAAATAAATATTCAGCGATATCTTCAAAAGGCTTTTGAATTTTGGCACACTTTTTTCTCTGTATAGTGTTGCTATTGCAACTAGTAAACGCCATAAATTTGGTTACGCTAGCGTGTGTGGAAATATTTAAACCACCCGTGTTACAACCAACCCCGTGTTAGGTTGTGCCCCGCTCACCCCTACATTATATGTGAATCTTTGTTTTGGAAGTGGACTTCTCCTTTAAGAGCGATTGACATTACTAATTTTTTTTCCACAGAGGTTCTGGAAGTTCTTAATTAATGTCTAGTCCAACCAACTAATTTAGTTGGCTTTTTCTTCCTCCAGTCAGTGCCTGAAGAACAAGAAGTCATTGTTGTTAATGCACTCTACCATCCTTAGCCACTGAGTTTAGATTATTGTCTGTGCTCTACCACTAAAGCAATTTCCTCTGCGTATCTAATTGGTATTACGACCACTTGGCTTCTCCTGATTTGTAGGAGAGTTCTTTATTTATTTTCATTCCAGGGAACCGCAGCGGTTTCCCAATGGGCAACAACCGTGAGATGCGTAACCTGCGGAAAATATGAATTTCTAAGGGCTAAATTAACACAGCTGTCAATTACCCCAATGCTGTTTTATGTTCCCATAAAGAGAAAATTAGAAAATGCCATATGACACAGTAAAAAACAGACAGACTAGATGCAAAAAGAACATATTGAAGAGAATAAAACATCCGCTTTCATGCACCGTCATCTTTTTTTGTATGGCCATTATGGGTGAGATGTGCATGTTTATTTTTTAATACATCTGGCCCCATCCAATAACCTGCTTATTGCTCTTCCACTTCATTAAGCTCCAAGAAAAAGAAAAAAAAAAGCACACACACACACACACACACACACTTGGGTCTGACAGATTTGCTCATTATATTTCACAATGGTATTCAGGCTTGTGAAGACAAAGTACTTGTCATCCACATTGCAGTCCCCTCCTCTACCAAAATTGCTTAGCAGTGCATATAGTCTATGTCATATTCTCACACATCGGTTCACTTACCCTCCCCCAAATGGACTATCAAGCACATGAACACAGTCTTGTATGACACATAGTCAGCGGAACTATATCATCCATAGATGTAATCATTTCCACTAGAGGTTAAGGTATGATTTTCATGATAGTTGTATTACTTCTTTACCAGAGTGGCCCCTCTTTCCCTCTGTTGACTGATGGAGAGGATAACTTCAGACCACCGTTCAAACAGAATATGAGATTCATTCTGCTCCAAAGATGAATATGACAGTCTTGCATAAAATATAACTTCATTACAACCCCAGCTAAAATATAAAACTCAAGGCAGAGTTCTATTATGAATTCTTAGAAAATACAAAATAAATTAAATGACTATCATCCACTTGCCTCTATTGTGGAGCACTATGCCCTCTCCATATAAACTGTTGAAAATGTAAGATTATTACTATTCATGCTACAACTCGCCTGGGACTCACATCTCAATAACTTCTTATATGAGTCAGACCCACTTGCGCTGCACTCTGCACTGTGTTCTGTGGAAAAGAAATCTCATACCAGCTGCTTATATATTCACTGCATTTCCTACTCCCACTTGTTCATATATGGATTCATAAAAAGGACGAATTTAACCGTGAGATTAAGTATCATCATTAATAAGCAGAGCTGGGTGGTAACTGATTACATGTAATCTGGATTACGTAATCCGATTCCTAAAAATAAGTACTTGTAATTAGATTAAATTACATTTTAAAATACTTGTGATCAGACTACAGTTACTTTTTTTATGGATCACATGATTACATTGTTTACATAATAGCAATAAATTATTCATTATTTATTGATTGTCCCTAAACTGTACTTTCTAAAATTGCCTACTGCTTTTATATTCAGAAAATCTTCATTCACACAAAGATCAGTCATCAGTCAGGTGGCGACACAGCATTTAACTACTGATTTACAAAAATCATTTCAAGTTTAAGAAGTGTTTCAACATTGCATCAGCTACTGAGGAACACATTGATTTTTATGTGAATTATCACTCAGTACGTTATTTAACCATGTATTTCTATGTCTTTGAAAGGCTTTTGTCTTTCAAACACATTAAAATGCACAGATTCACAAATTCACACAAACGTTTTACCTAATATATTACCTGAGATTTTAATAATTAGGTATCACATTTGCATGTTCATTAGTTCTTTGACACTGTTATGGTTACATGACATGCAAGTAAACAAAGCAAGTTTTTTTTTTTTTTTTAATTTAAAAATATATATTTGAATTAGTTATTTGCATTTCCTTAACCTCATAAACCCCCTGCAATTGCTTCAAAAACTCCAGTTTGGGAAACCTTGGTATAATATAGGGTTTAATGCACTTCATGTTGTTAATAACAACAGATGTAATATATATTTTTATTCTTCACATTTTTATGTCCATATGGTACACGATTATTATATTTAAATTAATGTGATAAACAAATCTAAAAGTAATCTAAAGAGTAATCTGATTAAATCACCTAAAGTAATGTAATGGATTACAAATATATTTTAAAATAACATATTATTTTAAAATAATCTTACAAATATATTTTAAAATAATCTAAGATGGTTTGCTGGTCTTAGCTAGTCTCCCAGCCTTTCCAAACTGGTGTACAACTGGTCAGCAAATGGTCTCTCAGCCTGACCAAAATGGTGTTCAGTTAGTTGGCAAATTGGCCACCCAGCCTGACCAGCTAAAGTGACCAACAAACCAGCCCAGATGACCAGTTAGACCAACAAACCATCATAGGCTGGTCAGATAGATTAGATAGTCTGCCTCCTTTTATCACAAACATTAGCTATTGCTCATTCTTTGCTTTTGTATTTAAAAATAATCCTTAATTATGCATTTATCTTTCTTCTTTATACATTATTATAAATCTCTAGTTGCTTAGCTGATGAAGCTATGATAAAAAGATAAAACAAATTTAGCCTACTGTTATGCCAATAAATTAAGTACGTCAACTGAGCTGAACCGAAACTACATCGAAAGAGAAAAAAAGAGAGAAAGAGACAGAATATGCACATTTCCTTTTAAAACTGAGTCAACAACGTAAAAAAAAATCCGTTCACAAATTTCGCCACATTTTAATCTCCTTTAACACCTTTTAATCTGACATCATTGTGCTTAATATCCCCCACTGCGCTCTCAGCTGAACTTTAACCGAGTTGCCGAGCCACTCCCAAACACACCTGATAACACTGACCGACTGCTGGGAATCCGCCATCATCCTCTACTTTCAACTCACGGGAAAAACCGAAACTCCTTCTAAATACTTGACGAACTCTTACGTTTATCACTCAAACGGGCTCTTTTAGTTAGGTTTTAGTGGATTATATCTTTTGGCTTTTGTTTAGCCGCTGGGAGGGATTATAACACGCGGAAAAACTTTACTTCAGTATTTTAAAAGTCTCATCCCTCCATTTTGAATCTGACAGGAATTTCAACAGTTTGGTGAGTATGTTTTGCTTTTGTCTGGATAGTTTAAACGGCATTATTGTCAATATTAACAAATATACAAATGAATTTGCCTCAGAATTGTTTCATTTTATGTCTATATTGTGAATACAGGATAGACAGAAAGGCGGAATTTGTGTTTGTGGCTACATTGTTAGCTCGTATCCTAACTTCATGGAATGTTTGGGATATTTCTGTCTTTGTCGTTTCATATTACACTAAATAAACACGGGCTTGTTTCGTGTAAACGCCTAGTTAGTCCTCTTTTGACGAATTTAGAAGCGTCATGAAAGAACAAAGGAGTTAAGAACTACTTGAGAGTATTAAACAGAAACTATCCTGGAAAGTTTTGTGGGGAATGCTAGTTAGCCGTTAGCTGCATGTCTCGTATCAGGACAAATGTATCGGGAGTTTTTATTCTTAAACGTGTGTTTTTATCATCAAACCAGACCACGTTAATAAAGTCGTATGTGATGATGTGGATGTTATAATTTTTTGAAGTCGACTATGATGATAGTCTCAGGCTTTTGAGAGAATAAAATCCATTCGAGGAGTTTAGGGCTCCGCCTAAACCACAAACTATGGATCAGGCCCTTCCTGTGAGCTCTGGCTTTAGCAGTGTATAATAATACAGTATGCAGACAGTCACTGAGATGACAATGTGTTTTTGTTTTAAAGTAACAATGAAGATAATAGCATTTCCCTTTTTACCTGTTGATATGTTAGAGATAATGTACGGTCAGCTCGTTATTATTACAAAATAAACTCTCATTGGCTTTATTTTGTGACAACTGGCTGTGCGATACCCCGGTTTACAAGCGATTTATCATACTATATTATGTATTTATCAGATATTTCACGGGTACATACCAAATAAATATAGTCTAAATTCGATTATAAATTCTTTTATTAAATGACCTATATATTTACTCAAAGATTTCGCAAAGGAAAACGTGCTTTACAAAGTATGAAACAATTAATCTTTAATTGAAATGCAAGATGACGCCAGTTGCATTTGTGTGACACAAGAGTGAGCAAGTCTGCAGTGTGACGCCAGACATTAAAGTAAAGAAGCACAGGTTTCAGTTGCCCAGATGACTCGATTCTGATTCACTATTGAGGGAACAGTCATTTGTTGTGGTGTCCTATAATGCACAACAACAAGAAGTGTAGAACCAACGTACACTTAATACACACATTTGCCTCCGGAACCCAATTCTTGCACTCCATTGGAATGTGAAGGATTCTTTCATTTTTTTTAATGTTCTTTCTTGTGTCCTACAAAGTTGTTAATGGTAATCAACCAATTCTAACTAAACGGCAGTGATTTCCACCCAGATGAGCCTGTATATATGGAAATGACTCCATGTAGTTTTTCTAAAAATACTTATGTTATTCAGTTTTCTTGGGCCAAAGTTGAATGTCCTAACTTTTTGTAGGACACATTGGAATTCAGAGGTTTTATTCCCAGTGTGTTGGTCATGCAACACTGACCTCGCCCACTTTGTCTGCATTCCCTGACCTATATAGCAAACAATGTCTATTTAGTCTTGCTGTCTAGTGCAGACAGACCCCTGCAACAACAGCAGAGCCCTCGGGGTAGGCTGATTATCCCTGTCCTTCAGAGCAAGATTGCTGATCAATACAACTGCGGTCACTGTTTGAATGGAAAATAGCAGAGTGGGCAACAGAGCTACTCAGACGGCATAAGTGTGGGTTCGTTTTGGTTAGCGGTGCAGATTGTTTACATCATTAGTGATTGCTTACACTAAGTATGAATCTGTCATGTGATACTTCATTTGATAAAAGTTACAGCCCAAGGCTGCTTATTTGTCTCGGTCTTACCACCCCTCTTAATCCATTGATCGCTTTTTCTCTCCTCAGAAACATGACGAGCATTAACACAGCAAACATCAACTTCAAATGGGATCCCAAGAGCCTGGAGATCCGCACACTGGCTGTGGAAAGACTGCTGGAGCCCTTGGTTACACAGGTCAGACTACTTTTCCAGTTTTCACCCTCAGTCACTGTATTAATCACCAAAAGTCACTGTTTTCCTTAACTATTTCTTGTGCCATTTGCAGGTCACCACACTTGTGAACTCTAGCAACAAAGGACCATCCAACAAGAAGAAGGGCCGCTCCAAGAAGGCTCATGTTCTGGCAGCCTCTGTGGAGACAGCCACCCAGAACTTCCTGGAGAAAGGGGAGAAGATTGCTAAAGAAAGTCAGTTTTTAAAGGAAGAGCTGACCGCAGCGGTGGAGGATGTCCGCAAGCAAGGTATGTATAAAAAAAAAAAAAGAGCAGTGTTAATTAGGGCTGGGTTGCCAGTATTGATTCAGTTTGATGAACTGATATCAGTTCTTTATTTCCAAGATCTGTCTGCTGCTTTGGCATTTTTGTTTTCTGTGTGAACAAATCTTAATTAAACATTACTTTAGCTTGCTGTCTGTCCAATAATCATCTTTTTTTGATGTACTGCTAGTTATAGCTTGAAATAAATATGAATGAACATCAGATAGTATGTTCAAAGAAATGGTACAACGTACTGAAATGTAGCATGTCTCATGTAATCGCTCAATCTGTGCTATGGCTTCAGCAAGACGTCAGTAAAACATCTTGTATAATAACATGAAACATAGCGTCAAATTGCTCTATAGAGGAGCATTTTACGAAATGTATGCAATATGTGATATTTACTATATTTTGACCTGTTAAAAAAAGTCTTTACAGAGCATGTTAGTTTATGACTTACATGATTAATGTATGTTTGAATACATCTTTTAAAAGTTTTTAGGACATCCGCTGTTTGAATATTTATATTTCAACAACAAATTGGAGTAGAAACATTATTGTATAATTAAATAGATATATACCCCTGGTTTCACAGACAAGGCTTAAGCCTAGTCCTAGACTTAAAATCTAAGTCTGAGCTGTTTCTACTGAAAGAAACTTGCACTGACTGCAGGGTTGCCAGGTCCCAGAAAAATTTCCAGCCCAAAGCTTACCCAAAACCTGCTCAAAAGGAATGAAAACTAGCCCAATTTTGCCCTGTCCAATCACGGTGACAGCTGCTTTATTCCCTTAATGCCCTTTAAAATAAAGATTATATCATATCAATATTTATCACAATATTTATTTACCATTATTATGGAAGGAAATGCTTTCACATGTTTGTTAGACTTTGAGAATACATAACTTTTTTTCATATATTCTTTCAAGCCAACTTTTAATGTAGGGCCCCATGAAATTCACTTTATTTGTTCCCTAAATGTTTTGTCAAGAAAGATGATGCACAACAAAGATGTATGTTTGATATTGGGTTGAATGATATTCCTTACAAGTAATAGTAATACCATTATTATTTTGAGAAGCACATTTTACTATATCATAGTAATATGTTTCTGTTAAAACTTCTTGATGTTTGTGGTGAAGTTTTTCAGATGATGGTGAAAAGCTCTCTCAGAAGTTCTGGAGATAAAATTCACTAAGTGTGACACAATGCGGAAATCGCTGTGAGCTTCATGCGTGTTTGAGTTTGTGTAGTAGACAAAACTATGCTATTCATTTAAACAGAGACATGCAGACTTATAAGCGACATGCTTTGACTGGCTGTTGTTGTGTTTATTTCTGCTTTGTAAAAGCTTTAACATCTCTGCTGTGGGTGAAACTTACATAATAGTTTGTGATGTGATATCCGTCTTTCTGTTGCCAGGTATACATTCCAAGTATAATACACATTAGTAAATGATCTATTTTCATTTTTATTAGTCTATAGATAGCCGCGGTACATTTATAAAAGTAGGCCAAAAAAACGCAACCTGTGGTTCTGGAATTTTTCCTGCGACTGCATTTTCAAAACCACGACCCTGGGAACACTGACTGACTGATCTTAAAATATATCAGTGCCTTTGTTTTGTCTTAAGATGCACACCAGTAATGTTTTTTTTGCTAAGCACCTTTATAAAAATGACTTAAATGTCCTAATTGAACTGTTGCTAAATCCTGGCTTAGTCTATGCCCTCTCTCTGAAACCGGGTTGTAAAAAGTAACACAAAAATGTGTAATTTAAATCTTTGTATGTAACTCAGTTTTGAGTTGTTTTTTTTTTTTTTTTTTTTGCTTACCTTATGCTGATAGTTATTTCTCACATCTATTAAGTCGACTGTTTTCTTAAAAAAAAAAAAAAAAAGACATACTGTACCTGATATGACCAAACGAATCAATATTGTACCAAACTAAGAGTTTTTGTATCTGAAACAAACTGATTGGTCAAATCTGTGTCAACACTCAGCCCTAGTGTTTCCTCTGTGATAACTTCAAAAGTGTCTGGAGCCATTGAAACTATTACAAGAAACGGCTGAATATCCTAATTCGGGTAATGGCTTTAATCAGTGGTTTCATTTCCTGTTTTCATTATCTGTCTGTGCTTATCTGCATGTGCGGATGGATTTTTGAATTAAGAGGGCTTGGCTTGTGCTATCGGAGTTGCTGCTATCGTGCGATGGAGTGTGTACTTCCCCCAAGACTGTTGTCCTGTATATCCCCTTACTCAATCTCATGTTGTTCATTCTCATTACAGAACATCACTGGTATCTCTGCCATGCCTCCTTACGGAAAGAGGATAGAGAAGACAGGTTAATAGAAGGGTTTAACCCTGTCAAATTGCAAACTCCTCATTTCTCCGTTCCTTGTTTGCCATGCGTTTTTGATTAAAATATCGATACACGATCACTGCGACACTATAGTTAGAGCACATTTTTATTTGACTCATTTAAATAAGATGCAGTAGCCACATCATATCAGCATGAGTTTAAAGGCAATCAGTTTATGATGTAAATTTGCATGGCGTTTTTGACACCGGTTGCTAACTAATCCTAGTTATATGGCTATGCTTTCCCTGCTAAGCAGGGATTGTCACATTCATTAGCAAACAGCTTGCCTTGACTTGCTGCGCTGATCCATCAAGATATTTTTATTTATGCTCTGTTGCCAAGAATGAGAAAACAAGCGCAAAACAACTTGCATATGTACATGGAGTCTGCCAGTTGTCAAAGGTGATGTCAGATACGGAGAAGGGTGATGCTCCACTTATGCAAGACTTCAGGCCGAGTCTTGTGACGGAAATAACCTGTAGCTATAAAGTTGACATCATACGTTCTCAATCGAAGTGAGTGGCTGACGTGAACTTCCTGGGTCGGAATGCCTCTTCTTCTGGAATTAGTGTGGCATTTCGCACTTCTGAGATGCAGAGTGCACGCTCAACCCACTTACCACTTGTTGGAATAACATCTTTGTCAGTTTCAGACTCGGCACTCAGTGTTTATTGGCTTAGTTTGGGCTGTAAAATCTGTCAAGCGCCGGCCAACACGCTGCTGTGATGCCGAGGAATGTCACATTGGTTTTGCTATGCTGTCATTGGCTGCGGAATCCAGACGCTGTTGCTCGCTGGTGCCGGAGACTGTCAGCTATGCAGTTTTGCTCGACCACGCGTGGTTCGACTGATAATGCCACCATTGAGTGGGGTTAAAGCTTCCCTAGATTGAAAAGAGATCCCGGTACCCAGCTGTGGCTTACCAGCTGTTCTGCGAGCCGGGCAAATGTAATCGTTGCGTAATGCATGTTGGAAACCAGCGAATCCTTGAATGGTTTTCTCTCTAACAGCTCCAGAATTGTCAGCTGCATGCATACGTGCAACATTAGCATGTCTCCTGGGTGGAATGTGTCTTATTTACCGTAGAAACCGATTTTGATTGCTTCGCACCTTTCAACGGCACAGATGAAGGATGCTGGGAATGATAATGCCGTCTGCCTTCCCTCCAAGGTATCTGGATGCTCATTGTGCCGCCTTCAGACATCTGCTTTCAACATTTCGTCACAAGCCTCTGTGGTCCTCTTGTGAGCGCTACCTTAGAAGTGATAGATGTGAGTTTATTATGGGTGCACTGATCACTATCAGACCTGTGAAAATAGTCTTATTGATTGCACCCTCAGGAGGGAATGACAGTTCTTTTTGTGTGCTCTATGGTGGGGTGAATTTATTTTTTAAGTGATGGGTAAAAATAGAAGGGTTATTAGAGATGCCATTCAGTGTGTGTTTGGCAACCACCGCTTGTGCAATAACCCAGAAAATCTAGTTGCCGTCATTCTGAGAGACTCGCTTCCTGTTACCAGGGAACACTGTGCACATTATTCCAAACATCAACAAAGGAAAGAATGAGACCCCCTCCCGAGCACAAAGCTCTTACTCGCTGCCCCCTCAAATTGATTTTTCTCTCTTTTCATTGAGTCACTTTCAGTTCAGTCTAGTTATGAACTCAGCCATTACTTGCGCTCTGGGCCGCTTTCATTTTAAGCTTTTTTATTTTTATGTATGGCTCGAGTGGGATGCGGAGATCTCCGGTTCATTTGCCGACACATTTGTCAAAACAACCCGAAACTGTGTCGAATGTGAGGTTTGTGGTCATACGGGTGCCCTTATTCATTTCGGTATTTTAAGCTACTTTTAAAATGCTCTGCTTTGTCACATTGAAAAGGTTTCAACATGAGCCAACTGGGATGTGAAGGCAAGTGATGACACCCTTTCGCAGGCACATCAGATAAGACGTCAGTGTTATCCCAGGGACTCGACCTTCAATGAAAGGACTCGTTTGGTGTGCTAGCATGTGTCACAGAGCTCTGGCTATGAGTAGAGATGAATCGAGCCTTTGCTTTCACCACCATGTTTCACTGCTTCTGACTTTCCTCTCCATCTAGCATTTGGCAAAATGACATCCTAATGCAATTAACCCGTCACCCCCCTAACCACTGGCATTTATCCTTGAACATGAACACCCACTGCTCTGGTGATTAGCTCTATATTTCACCTTGTAGTTGTTCTTGTGTGTAGTGGTTGGCTGTGCTCTTATGACAGACTGCAGGGTGGCTGAATCAGTCCAACCGCCTGAATAGTTGAAGTTTCACAGCTCACCATGTAGCTCTCTGTTGCAGGGAATTATTGTTGTTTACTTGGGTTTGTGAGGCCACTAAAAGAACCTCCTGTACGTTCGTGTTCCTATGTGTTTGTTATTTCGCAAGTGACCTTGGACGGTGTTATCGTTGTCAATTACCAGAAGCGGATTTTAATCAAATAACGGCCAATAATTAGGTCCCAGTCTTTAGCATTTCAAAAGGCCTCTTTGGAAGTAATTGCATCGTCAGATGTTGAATTGTTATGTCGACCTCCACGTTGGGAAATGATCATTTCCGTGACCTTGCTTCTCTTGCATCATGAAGGCTATAAAAGAACAAATTAAAACTAATAATGAGACTTTGTATGAATCATTTTTTTTCTGTAGGAGAATCCATGAAGTTGGCCTCAGGAGAGTTTGCAGAGGATCCCTGTTCTTCAGTGAAGAGAGGCAACATGGTGCGTGCTGCACGTGCCCTTCTTTCTGCTGTCACTCATCTGCTTGTACTGGCGGACATGGCTGATGTGTACCAGCTTCTGCTTCAGCTCAAACTGGTGAGACACATGCACACACATTTTTGCTCTTTAAAAAACTGGTTGACCAAAAAGTGAAAATTGTTGTTTGCTCAACTTCTCATACACTCCAGTTAAATGGTTTAGTCTGTAAGATGAATATTATTTGAGGCATCAAATGACAGTAACGACATTTATGATATTACAATAGATTGGTGTTTCAAATAAAAGCTGTCCTTTTAAACACGTCCTGAAAAATGTGTATTGGTTTCCACAGTAATAAGAAATGGTTCTTGAGCAGTAAATTAGAAAGATTTGTGAATAATAGACAAATAAAGTTTCAACGTCTGCTAAAACTTCAGCTTTGCCATTAGAGGAATAAATTCTATTTTAAAATGTATTAAAATACAACTTATTTTAAATTGTAATACCTCAGACTGTTTTTGAGTGCGCATAAGAGACTTCTTTCAGAAACATAAATCTTTCAGACACCAAAATTTTGAACAGTTGTGTAGTTCTAGATGTTTATGGATTTCAATGGAGATTCATTGAACGTCAGAGGTGCTGTTTTCCATAATGTACAATAACCATGGGCTTTCAGTCTTAAAGGGATAGTTCACCCAAAAATGTTTTTTTTTTTAATTACTCACCATCATGTTGTTTCAAACCCGTAAGACCTTTGTTCATCTTTGAAACGCAAATTAAGATATTTTTGATGAAATCCGAGAGCTTTTTGACCCTGCATAGACAGCAAGGGTCCTTCCATGTTCAAGGCCCCGAAAGGTACCAAGAAGATCAACGACATAGTCCATGTGACATCTGTGGTTCAGCCGTAATTTTGCGAAGCTATGAGAGTACTTTTTGTGCGCAAAAAAGCGACGTTCTTGGTACCTTTCTGTGCCTTGAACTTGGAACGACTCCTGCTCTCTATGGAGAGTCAGAAAGCTCTCGAATTTCATCAAAAATATCTTCATTTGTGTTCCGAAGATGAACGAAGTTCTTAGAGGTTTGAAACGACATGAGGGTGAGTGATTAATGACAGATTTTTCATTTTTGGGTGAACCATCCCTTAAAAAAGGACCTGTAAAAGTGGTCTGATTCTCACCCTACAGTACAAGTTTACTGAAGCCATGCATTAGCTTTCTCTTAGTTTAAGTTTTTATGTTCATTATTAATTTTCCCATCTAGCTCTTAAATCTCTTTCATGTGTATGCCTATTTATTTGCATGTCACGTTTCACTCATGAGAAATGCAGGAAACTTTGGTGTCTGTCGAGAGTAAATGATGACACAATTTTCATTTTTGGGTGAATGATTCTTTTAACATTTTGATCACTCTAGACATGCCTGGAGGGGTTATGTGAAAATGGGCAGAGTATGTGCCCAGCAATTTCCATTTCATTTTGGAGTGGCTCATATCATGCCAACCGGCAGAAACACTCTGGCAAAGTATCAGGCTGGTCTTTTTAAATATGACACTTGTTGGAACTCAAGTTTTAAGCTGGAAATGAGCCAAAATGTGTTGTGCGTATAACTGGTGCTAACATTTACATTTGTAGCTGGCTGATAGCAAGATTATTTTGAACCTTCATATGTTGCTGTATCACTTAGACTCAGTCCATCACTGATTTTGGATTTCTTTTTATAACCCCCTTCATTATCTCTATCCCTCGTCACTCTCTGGATCTGAGAATAAGCTAAAGCTGAAGGGAGTACCGCAGGGAACTGGCTTTGGTCCAGAAGACTGGGTAAATCATACAAAAAGATGCCTGAGTTTAGTCCTATTTACCCCCTTCATCATCTGCACTGGTGTCAGTGCTTTTATTGCCCTCTGGGTTTTATTGCCCAACTCTTCTTGAACTTCCTCCAACAGTAATTATATGTACGGCAAACCCGGTTACTGTGTGAATGTTAACACTTCGCATATAAAAAGAAAACCCTGGAATTGAAGCTGGATGTTGTAAACATTCCTGTAGCCCTTAATTTGTGTTTCACATACATCTAGGTTCTATATTAGATTTGTTTGCATTTAGTCTATAGGTTGTTGGTGCAAATGAGATTACATCAACTTTGTTTCTGCAAGCAACAGGCTGTTGAATCATATTTTGTGTAGTCCCTGATACACCGTAGAGAGGTCTTGTCACGTTTGTGCACAAAATGATTTCACCATGTTGCCAGAGCTATGAAAAGCTCCCCTCCGAGAGAAATTGAAAATATGATATGACACAGGTGGGTTATTTTTTCAGTGTTACAATTAGATTTTTATGCCAGTGCTTTTTGCTTGAAGTTTATGATGGACGTTCATGCAAGAGCAAGCAGAAGCTTTCTTGTGGAAGAGTAGGTGCAGTATTTTTTTTTTTTTTTTTTTTTTCTCGTTACAATTGTTCTGGGAGCACAGCTTGAATGATCAAATGAGAAGCTTTTTAAGTATGCTTGTGTGACCATGAAATATTTCTCTTGTCTGATTTGGACTAATGTACTAATGATTTGACTAATGCATTTGTTGAATTAATTAGAATAAACTATGAAAGGGGAAGTCATGATAGAGTTGGACATTATTATTATTATTACTATTTTATTTTCACTTTTACAACAGTGCTTGAAAGTGCGCTGATTACAATTTCAATGTAGGTGGCAGATTTTCTGTCTTACTGGTTGTGCCACTAATCATTTTTCAGTACAACAATTTCATATTAATACCTTTTCAGTTTTCTCCTTATTATAGCGCTGTGATTCTTCCTCTCTCGAGTTCTTTCTGGTATCTCTATCAGTAAAAAGTGGAAAAGCTCACAATATGTTCTAAGTATTAATATATCCCAGAAGGGTCTTTTAATAGAGTTTTATGGTAATTAAAAAGTACAAAGCCAGCAGGATAAACACATGAATGATTTTCTGATGTTGCACTTAATGTCCATAGGCTATAGATTAAAATTTTTTTTAACGCTTTTCTGTACTTGTCCCACAGGTTGAGGAGAGCCTGGTGAAGGTGCGTAACGCTGGCACCGAGCAGGATCTGGGTATCCAGTACAAAGCTCTGAAACCGGAAGTGGACAAACTGAACATGATGGCGGCTAAGAGGCAGCAGGTAAAATGCAGCCACTTGTACAAAATGTTCTTATCTGAGGAGATCTAATTTCATTTGGGGATGTACTGACTTTGAATAGCCTTACATCCTCCACCCACATGTGCAGCAAGGAGCTGTGCAGCTCTGGTTTAAGATTTGATGCGTATAAGCAAGAACAATCTTCTCTGTACCAGTCGGGGAGGGGAAAAGCAAGACTAGGCTGGAGCAGCTAGAGTGACGAAATCCATTTAAATGATATGAGAATTGGGTCTTTGGGATTTTTTTTTTTTGGGCTTATCGGGTTAAGCAGTAGTCAGCAGTGATGGATTTCAGGATGAATTTTCCAGGTGAGCTCACTGATTAATAGAATGAATGTCGTTTTGCAATAGAGAGAGATTATGGTATCTTGACAATGCTAATTATTTCTCTATTCGAATATGGAGTAGAGCTGTTCATTTTATTTATTCAGTGTGATTTTCCCCTCTCATGCTACACTGGGCCCTTCTAAGTTTATAATTTCGTGAATCAGTCGGCAGACGCTACAGCCTCACTCCCAAGGTGCAAATTGCTGTGGTATTAAATTTTCGAAAACTTTTTTTCTACTTCCGGAGTTATGCCTTTTTTCCACCGAGAACAGAAGTCATTTTCAGCGAGGGCTAGTCCACACTTTGGAGATCTCAGATTTGACAGCAAGGATCGATCATGAAAGCACAAAAATTGACCTTCTTACTTCTTATTGACGCCCTCCCCCCCAATCTTCAAAACATTTCACATAGATCAAAATCCTGTGTCAGCTATACTCAAAGTGTGTATTTTTTGGCTGTAACCTGTGTTCTGACAGACAGCAATTTGTGTCAACGCTGTACACTGACTTTAAGTATGGGGCAGCAACAGCAACACTTCAGAGATTAGAGGGCGTTCACATAGGACGCATTCCCTCTTTCAGGCAGCTAGTATGGAGAAGGCCTTTGATTATCAACTTGACACGTCTTAAAAATGTGGCACTTATGCCGTGGAAGGAAAAAAAAAATGATGCGCATATGACTCATTTTTATGTACAGTGGCAATAAAAAAAAGTGTTCATCTAACAGAATTGATCATGTTTACTTTGGTTCCACATGCTATGTGTTTCTATGTGGCAGATTTGCCAGGCTGTATGGTCATGATCTGATTATGAGCATGTGTGGGCCCTTGAGGGATGCTCTTTAATGTCCTTATTATGACAGGCCTATAACATCACCCTTGAATTCTCTCTCTTCATATGACAGGAACTCAAGGACGTCCATCACAAAGACCAAATGGCGGCAGCTCGCGGCGTCCTTCAAAGGAATGTTCCCATGCTGTACACGGCTTCGCGTGCCTGCCTGCAGCACCCAGACGTGGCCGCATACAAGGCCAACCGGGACCTCATCTACAAGCAGCTGCAGCATGCCGTCTCCGGCATTTCTAATGCAGCCCAGGCTACCAGCAGCGAGGACTCCAGCTTCTCCCAGTCTGCAGGTGGAGGAGAGCTGGCCTACGCCCTCAACAACTTTGATGTAAGTCTGTGGGCTATTAGATGTCAATGTTTCTCTGATCTACATAGAAATAGCAAGCTAATAAGCTGTGTCAGTGAGGAATTGGCATTCAGCAACACGACCGAGACTAAACTGAGGATTGGCCTCCCTCTAATTGAAGGGAGTGTGCTCTGTGAGCATTGTCATTTAGCGAATGGATGCTTTTTTTGCCAGTTACATTGGGACAGACGCCATATTGCACCCTGCGCTGAAGTGCTAATCTCAACGGCTAAAAGGGTAGAACGCAGGGCTCTACGCTTGATTTTCTTTTTGGGAGCACTTGTGAAAATTTTAGGAGCACAGTCAAAATTTTAGGAGCGCCTTCTAATCAATAATCAAAAAAATCTGATCAAAAATTAGCCTTCCTATTACAAGGTGATATTTGACTCAAAGTAAAATAGAGGGGAATTTTGTTTTTTACCTTTGTGATGGCATTTTTCTAATTTTAATAAAAGTATGCCATCTATTGTATAAAATGTTTCTAATTAAAACAACAGAATAAGAATAAATTACCAATCAAATGAAATTGGTATTAACAAAATAAATTTGTACTACAGAGGTGGCAAAGAAAAACACAAAAGTGGCTTGTAGGTATATTTTCATGTTTCAGGCATGCGTGCAATCAAATTCATAAATTCATTTTGACAATGTTTTAAATATAAAATTTTCAATATAGAAATTTTAAATGATTTAAATAACTAAGAAAGATACTTTAAAAATGAAACTAAATCTACCAGTAGGTGGCAGCAAGTCACTGGTTTAATTACTGAATCATTCATTTGATTCGTTTGAACGGCTGATTCATCCAGGAATATAGCAAGTGACTGTCTTTATGGATGGGAAATTAAATAGATACACTAGATTTGTTTAAAAACGTACGTTCATTCATAAAAGAAACACTACTGTGTTTGATTGGAGATGCAAAGCGGCTCAGTTGTGACTTGTTTCAAACTATTTTTGATGACGAAATACAGCAAAATTAGGCAATGGTGTTATAGTTAGACAATGTAAGTCACTTAATATAAACCTCTTGTTTATTTAACTGTTGTATTAAATCAGTATCTCATTTACAGACTCCCTTAAAAATCATTGAAATCTGTCACTCATCTTAGTTCATTGTGATCTCACAAAGTTCCATTATGATCAACAAAGCTCTTTACACTGCACAGTGAATCTCTTATTTACACTCTCTCTACACTTTATGAATGGTTTCGTCAGATATGTCTGTGATGCATTACTTAACGTTGCAAAAACACGTAGAAATTTTTCAAGCTCCCTTTAGCAGAAACACATATGCTGATGGGGTCAGTCGCTTTGGTGCTCCTAAATATTTTTTCATAGTTGCATGCAGTAGTTTTTTTTTTTTTTTTTAGGGATGGTCATACTATAGACCCCTGGAACATTAGGAGAGCTTATGCGCTTTCGGTGAGGGTGTTAAATGGCTCGATCCGGCTCTAGGTATGGGATATAGATCGTAAAATATTCAGAGTTCATGGAAAAGGTTGTATATGAATTATGCAGCTCCTTGCAGACCTTCGGCATGGCTTAACTTGTTAAAAATTCTTTAATTGCTGAATCAATAATTCATCTTCACCAGTGTTTGCCACTGTCTTGGCTGCAGAAAGACTAGGCTTTGGCTAAAGGCTTGATAGAACTTTTGCTTTGGGTTTTGTGAAAAGGGCACCAAGTTGTTTTGCAGTCAGTGATGAAGATGAACATATTGTGTGTAGGATCTAACAGAAGTTGCATCACCCTCTGCAACTGCTCCACACAATTTTATCAACAAAGAGTGAGAACAGCGAGTTGTTGACAAATCCGGTGTGTGATTGAACTGTGTCGCGGAGACTGTAATCCAGGATTGGATCAGATTAAATTTGTATGTCCAAACAAAGCTGAGCTACTGACCTCAAAGAGTCTTTCACAAGTTTGAACTTTTGTCGCAGGGTTGAGTCAGGTCAGCATCAAAAACTTATGGGAAGCAACATGACAATTTGAGTGTCTAAGCAATACATTTATGTCCTGATGTGACTTGTTTTAAATAGTTCAGATCAGAGTCTCTAAATTTAATTTGAGGTCAAGGGTAGCAAGAGATCATTAGCTATCCTTCATTTATTTGCGCTTAGTCTCCTTCCGGAATAGGATGTGAGCTATTAGTCTAACAGTTTTTGGTCTGTTGCACTCTCAACATTTTAAACAATCAGTTAGTGAAATAATAAATTCAAATGATATGCATGAACTGCAATGTTGCCATAGAGATCTTATAAAAGGAAAAAAGTAGGTTATAATGGCACCAGCTGTGTTTTTGAGCACAAGGTGTTTGCACATATTACTTTTGAATTTGTTGATCTAGTAAATGCAACTTGTACTTTTAAGTACCAGATATTGTTGAAATAGTTTGTTCCTGATGGACAGGATGCAAAATGCAGTGCCCTATGATTTCTGTGGTGCAGAAAACGCTGACGTAATTGTGGAATCCAGTCATAAAAATGGAATTCACAGTATAACGTGGACTGTCATTGAATTTGCCCAATTTAGGATGGATAAATCAAAAGCAGGACAGTACACTTGAATCAAAAAGCCATATGGACTAGTGTCTGTGAATATTAATTGGCAAAAATACTATTTAAATGGCACAGTTTCAGTTACTATACACATACTGAAGTGAGCGTGACGCTCGCGGTGTTTTCAGCTTTTGCTGCCTGAATATGTGTACATGAGCACATAATCTCTAGAACTGCTCTGAGAGTCACTGCATGAGCATTTTACCGTTTATTTTGTGAAACTATAGTCGTGTCATATAAAAACAGAAAGTAAAGGTCTTCACAGAAACCCGTCAAAATAAAAGTTGGGTTTAACTTGAAGCATAGTGCTACTGCTGCTAAAATTTATTATTAAAATATTATTTTTGGGATATTTATTTTTAGGGATATTTAACAGAAAAATGATTTACCAGAATTTATTTATCAGAAAAATGTAAGTACACAACAGTATTTCTGAAAATAAATAAATAAATAAATTAGTTAAATAATAAATTGATTCTTTATAAAATTCATTAATTAGACATGTATTTGATTATTACAATTTAATGAAACCATTCAAATGAAATCTAGCAAATTAATGGAAAATGTAACCACATTTGGTAAAAATAAAATATATTCATAGGGCCTTAAAAAATCTTTTTTTTTTTTTTTTTTTTTTTTTAAGCTTTTAATAATTATAGTTAAATTGTGTAAGTTTCATGATTTCAATTAATCGGACGGGCTTTTTGATTTAATATTTTTGTAATTTAACCATTACAACAGGAAAAATTAAAAGGAAAATACAGGATCCCATATAATTAAAACAGAAAAAAGAAAATTGAAAAAATTAAACCGGATTTGGGAAAAAAAATAAAACTGATTTTATAGGGCCCTATAAATGAACCTTTTTCTGCCAAATGCGTTTTCAGAACAAAAATTTACAGATAATTTACTCACCCCCTTAATAATCCAAGATGTTTATGTCCGTCTTTCTTCAGTCGTAAAGAAATTGTTTTTTGAGGTAAACATTTCATAATTTCTCTCCATATACTGGAACTATATCTAGTGAAACGATCTGTTATTTTCTAAAAACAAAAACAAAACAAAACAAAAAAACCCCCACAAATAATTAAAAAGGAAAAAAAAAGAAATTGCTAAAAAAAAAAAGTGTATTTTTTATATATATATATATATATATATATATATAATTTTCTCCAATACTTAAGGCTGCCAATTTAGGTGGCTTGTCAAAGTAGAATAAAATTTCCCACCATTGCAAAAAATAAGTACAAGCACCTTGCTGGTAGCGGGTGTTTAATGTCCACCATGCTGATGGACAGCAGCATAAAAAACAACTTAAAACTCTGCTGATCTCAGTACAATTTATTTGAATCTGTAGTTTTTGTGTTGACTGAAGCAGGTGCCTCTAATGAAGCTTAAAGCCGCTAGAGGAGTGTTTACTCTGTTGCTCTTGATGTGCAGAATATACTGTTTTTATTTGCTGCTTTGAAATGGATGCCTTCCGTCATGAAATAATGATGAGCGAAAGCTTTTAGAGATTAGCACGGCACTTCATTTAATCTTTAACATCTCTAATTAGAGGGCGTCTATTAAGTCCATCTCGTATCAACAGTTCTGTTATGATGTATCTTATACATTTGCCTGGGCGACACAGCTCGGAATAATACGAGTAAAGTCAATTAAGGCGATGCACTCAGCGTCCTCCTGTTAAATTTGCAACAAATCAGTCACCACAGGTACTCGTCTCCGTCTCCTGTGGTGGGAGGGTTTGCTCATCAGATTTCCTCTGCCTCGATTAGCTGTTGAAAGATTTTGCACACAGTGGTGTCAGAAGTGGCGTCGCCCAACTAAAGAGCACTCGCACATCAAATCGAACCCTGTCACTCTGTTCTTTCACCGTTTGTCTTCTGCAAAGCTGTATTCCCATCCTTAGTTTTGGGACCTTTAATTATTGAAGTAATAGGTTTTCGGGAGTTTTTGTGCTCCTTTTGTTTCTCCAAACTGTCTCTGGGGTTGTTGGCTCTGAGCTCTGGGACTTTAGAAAGCTCTGATCTTCAAAATCTGCTCTCTCTGGGGCTCGCATGCTCTGTTACCTACAAGGCTTTTATATATCTTGTGTCTCTTGTTGCTTCCTCACTCTCATAGGATGAAATCACCCATTTTTTTTTTTTTTTTTTTTTTTCTTTTTTTCTTCATCTTCCCACTTGACTGCGAATACATCTGGAAGTTGATAGATTAATGCAGAATTCATTAGTCATCTACAGAGCTGTAGGTGTAGTAGCATGAGTCAGTTTCTCTCTGTTCTCGCTCTTTCGCTCCCCTCCACCCATCTCCCATTCCCTTTTTCCCTTTTACACGCTGCAATTATCCCTCGTCATTCTACAACAATGAACTGACAACCCTTTTTTTTTTTTTTTTGCTTCTGACGAGAGCCCAAAATTCATTGTTTGTCACGTTTGTCGATGGACTTATCAACTGTATCGTTTTTAGCTTTACGCCCAGGGTTGGATTCCACAGCGTCGGGCCTTTGTCATTTGCTGCTCTCTTGTCCTTTTCATCTCAAAACCATTAGGAAGTGATAATTTAATCATGTGAAGCTAGACTGCAGGATGCACCTTGAGACAAAATTTAACACTGGCAACAAAATTAAGTTTATAGATTTTTTTTTTTTTTTTTTTTTTTATGGTGTATGGTTCATCATATTGAGTATCTGCAAGAGGCAATTAATCTGAGCTGTTTTAAGTGAATTAAGAGTTTCAAAACGATGCATTTGGGTTGACCCAAGGCTGACAGTGTAACATGGTTAATTGTACGTAAAACAAATGTCCACATTTTTTTTTTTTTTTTTTTTCTTTAACCCCCTTCTTAGCCAATCAATACTTGGCACAAAGCACGTTGAGATTTCTAGCAGCCTGCAGCTCTATCCGTACCTGCGGCTGCTAGAATTATCGGTACCCTCAGACCTCCATTATATTGATTGTGCTGTACTATGTGATTGGCCCAGTTTTTACTCTTGACCTTGCATGCCACTTTTCTAGGGAATTTTAAAATGTTGTATAGAGCTCATCTTGTCGGATCGATCTGTGGACAGCTGATTTATTATTACCGTGCTACCTTTTTTTTTTTTTTTTTTTTTTTAATAATGATTTCAGTGATGATAAAACACATTATAGTCTTATTGTGTATATATATAGGGCTCAATGCTAAGGATTTTTTCTACTGGCCCGGTCGGCCACAAACTGACCCTGAACCACAAAACCAGTCTTATGTTGCACGGGTATATTTGTAGCAATTCTATCATTTTTCTCTTCATTTGGACAACTTTAAAGGCGTATTTTTATTTTTTTGCACCATCAGATTCCAGATTTTCAAATAGTTATTATTTTTGTTCACATTTTTTTTTATTTTTTTTATTATTATTATTATTATTATTATTATTATTATTAATATTTTAATTTATGACATTTTGAAAGAAGATTGCATGCAGTTCGTGTGCAAGCCCAGAACAAGAGATCGATTGATATGTCCTGTCGATCGGTGCATCTGTCTCCACTGTATAAATTATGTATTGATCATTGTTATAGCTACAAAGCTAATAGTTTTGTAGGCTATTTGTCCGGCAGAGACGCGTCTCTCTGTGATCGCTAAAAATTTTTTATTATCAAGGTTAAAAAACATGTGCAAATGATAAACTTGAGCAGTGGCCCGATCGGGCCAGTGACATATTCGTCAACTGTCCTGAGCGTCTTTCACGCTGGCCCCGGGCCATCGGGCACTCCTTATTGTCGAGCCCTGATATATAAAATAAATAAATAAAAAAAAAAAAAAAAAAAAAATATATATATATATATATATATATATAAAATATAATATTATTATTATTATTATTATTTATTTTTTTATTTTTTCCCCTCTTGATTTTTAGCCTAAATCTAGTTTAGGGGTGCCAAAATCATCTGGAGCGCCACAGTCCTGCGGAGTTTAGCTTCAGCCTGCTCCATCACATTTACCTTTATCTTTTATTACCTTGTTCAAGTGTGTTCAGTTAGAGCTGTATGCATGAAATGTGACCATCAAATAAAAGTTTGGCTCAACTTGAAGAAATTGATATTTAGGTGACCCTGGACCACAAAACCAGTCAAAAGTGTCAATTTTTTTTTTAAATTGAGATTTAAACATCATCTGAAAGCTGAATAAAGCTTTCCTTTGTTGTATGGTTTGTTAGGATAGGGCAATATATTAGATACAGCTATTTGAAAATATTGAATCTGAGCAAAAAAATTATTTCTCAAAATATTGAGAAAGTCGCCTTTTAAGTTGTCCAAATGAAGTTCTTAATATCCTAATGATTTTTGGCATCGATAATTTTGACCTATACAATGTATTGTTGGCTATTGCTACAAATATACCCGTGCTACTAAAGTTGTCCAAATGAAGTTCTTGGCAATGCAGATTACTAATCAAAAATTAAGTTTAAGATATTTATGGTGGGAAATTTACAAAATATCTTCATGGAACATGATCTTTACTTAATATCCTAATGATAAAATAAAAGTGAATAATTTTGACCCGTACAATGTATTGTTGGCTATTGCTACAAACATACCCGTGCTACTTACTACTGTTCTTGTGGTCCAGGTTCACACATTTCTCTTGTGTGCGGAAATATACGATATTGATAATGTTGCTTCACAAGAAAGGAATATCAAAGAGCCAAGATATTTTTCATCCTTGTTTTAATTCATACATTATACAAATTCTGTTTTGCAGAACATTATTTGACAACATTTGAAGTAAATTGTTATATATTCAGTGTACAGGATTAAGGTTTGGTTTCACAGACAGACTAGGCCTTAGTCAACATACAATATTTAAGCAGCTTTTATGAAAAATGCTTTTGAAGAAAACGTTACAGGTGTGCATCTTGAGACACAACAATGGCACTGACGTTTACTAAGATCTGTCAGAGCAAGATATTTTCAGTTGTGACAGCTCAAACAAGCATTTTAGTCTGAGACTAGCCTTAAGCCTCGTTTATGAAACCAGGGAAATGTCCTTAAAGTTTAATGAATTAATTTCATTAGACACAATTTTTAATGATGAATGATATCTTAATATGCTGAATCCATACAAGAAAAAAAGCAATTTTGAATTACAAAATTAGCTTACTCTGTGGACTTGTTCCCTGTTTCCCCTCCAACCTCTTTCTGCTAAACTCTTTAAAAGCACGTCTCTAAATCCCTCTGTTCTTTGTGTTTAAGGCTGCTAAGTCAATCGCCCTTGTGGGTAACAGAAAGAAAACATCACCAAGCATCTTGAAGCATCACCAAGACTTGTTTCCCATAATTGTTCTATAACCAGCTTTACTTCCCCTTATCTCGGCTGTTGGGATCTGTATCACTTTGGATGCAACTACAAAGGTCCCTGAGCTTCCCTGGTTAAAACTAAAGCAGTCATCAGAAAATATTGGCGCCCATGTAGTGTTGCACAATATACTGGTACTGAAAAGGTTTCGTGATGCCCTGCTTTTAAAAAAAAAAAACGTACGCTTTTCCTGAGTTGCGTCAATATGCTGCAGCAGGACGGTATGTGTTCAGCACTCTGCTTCAGTTTCCTGCATGAACACTGGCCTAACTTTATATATCCATGCAGAGCAAAACTGCTTAAAGTTACTGACAGCTTAAGAGTGAAAAAGCATGCATGAATGGAAAAAAAGTGTGGGACGTGCTTCGTGTTTGAGTTAAGCACAATGAACTTAGAAAAATATCCGATGTGCGCGCACTTAAATTTTGGTATTGTGACATCACTACATCCATGTATAGTTTAGGTGACGCTATGGGCAATGCTATGATGCTGCCTTTGCAGTAAAACATTGCACTTCATATTTGCATATTAAAACTGTTCAAGCTGGAAATGTAGCTGCACTATTCTTAGTAGTAGCTGTTTCAGGAAGCCAGACATCCTCACTAAGGAGAGGCGGTCCTCTGCCCAAACAGATGGCATCTGTTTAACTGACAGGGAAAAAAAGTGGGCGTGAGTGTGCGCTCAAATGAGATGGGGAATGTCGGTACCTCAGATCATGTGCGTCTTTAATTTCCTGGTGACCGTGCAGAAACTTCAGCACACATGCACATTTTTTCCACATCGCTTCTTGCTGCTTAATTTGAAGCTGGAGCAACTTTGCAGTGAGTCAGAGAGAGAGGCTTGTTGCCATGCCAACGTGACACGCAAGTAAAGGAGGTCAGATGAGATGAGGCTAATAAACTCAGATTCTAACAACTGAATTGTTGAATATTTTACCACGTGCATGACATCAGATGGAGGGTTTTGTCACGTTGTTTTGAAGATTGATTCCTCCTGCCGCCGTTCCACATTTTCTTTTTTAGGAGGCTATCGCTATTCTGGCACGTTTGTGACTCTTCGCTTTAATTGCACCAGACGTTGACGAGTTTATTCTTTGAGAGCGGGAGTGTGATGTCCCCAAGTGAATGTACCCAGCCGAGGACATGTAGGGACATCTAAAATGTCATCCTGGCTCATGGAGGAAAAATAGCAGTGTTTTATATGCGCAACTGCATTTCGTCGCCCTAGGCTGAAATGTGATTGCTCTTCTGTTTAGGGTTAGTAGCCTAAAAGATGCGCTCGTACTAAATGCAGTGTTTACCAAAAGCAGTTGAAAACCCCACACGAGATATGCAAGAGTCTGTGATCTTACGTAATGTGCAGTTAAGCTTGATTTTTGTCCCGCTTGTTTTATTTTTTTCCCCGTTCGTCCCCAGAAGACGGTGCAAATGGCTTTTAAGATGCCGTCTGTTACAGAGTTGATTTAAAAGCCAACCATAGTGCACAGGCAAGCTAATGCAGCCTCTGATTGAGCAAAAGCCATTGGCCTGAAATTGCATCAGGAGCCCCAGACCATCATCTCAGATCTTGTGAATTATTGATTCGTCCAGTTAATGAATATCACAGCTTGTGCCTCGGCGTCCAGGGAGATAGATTCCAAAATCCTGTTCGGGCCGCGCGGCCAATAATGACTGCCGTTTAACTGTCAAAGTCTTGTGAAGTTGGACATTTGGTATGTGAAATCATAAATCTCACTTCGTTTCCCCCCTGTTTTGCATGGAATCGCAATATTTTATTGAATTAATTCAAAGAAAGTGCTTAATCTTCCTGTCGTGCCTCTACCACTTTTAATCATCTTAGGTTTTATTCTCTCTCTCTTTTTCCCCTGCAGAAGCAGATCATCGTGGACCCGCTGAGTTTCAGCGAGGAGAGGTTCCGGCCTTCTCTCGAGGAGCGTCTGGAGAGCATCATAAGTGGCGCCGCCCTGATGGCCGATTCCTCCTGCACGCGTGACGACCGTCGCGAGCGCATCGTGGCCGAATGCAACTCTGTGCGCCAGGCGCTGCAGGATCTGCTCTCTGAGTACATGGGCAATGTAGGTGCACGTCAAATACTGTTTTTCCTTCTCGTTTACCGCTTTTCCCCTTCCACAGTCCCACATCTCTGAATGACGATGCCAAGTACCCACCTGCTACCTTAGACAGACGCTCTCCTGCAGGGAAGGAGAGGGGAGTTTTATTTCAGGGACAGTGCACACATCACGTTCTCCGGGTGGTGTTGTATAAAGACCTCCAGTCTCATCACAATTTGTCCTGTGCCGCCTGGCTTTTGAAGAGAGGGGTCCAGTACACACAAGCCCCCTCCTGTGATACTGATCTGTGCATTGAGTTGTTTGACTGCTGTTGTTTTCAAATAATTCCCTTTGTTTGCTCACCAGTATTGGTTGTATTTGCTTTTTTTTCACTCTTTCATTTTATTTGTTTTTCTTTTGCTTCTCCATTTATTATCTTGTAGTCACAGATTCTTTTCTGAAGAAAGTTCTGAGTAGTTTAAAGAAATATTTGTCGAAAGCCACCAATTTACACTCCTGTGGCGTGCAGCATGGTGGGTGATACGATATTCTTGTGGGTAAGAATATAACTTGTGACTTCTCAGACACGTTTGGCTGTATTTGCCCCACACTGAAAAAAGGCCAAGCTGGTGTGGAGTGCTGTAATTGATAAACAAACGCAATCATGCTTTGTTTCCCCAGTTTAAAACCCTACCTCATTTCCGCATGCTGTCTTATTTCTCTGATTTCTAACTCGCACTGAATGTTCTGAGTGTCTTATCCACACTTTTTCTCCCGCAGTACACTTCTCTATTTGGCAGATTTCTTTGTTTTACCAACCTCTTTCCCCATTTTCATCTCATTTTTCAAATGGAATAGCCTCTCTGTTTCCAAACAGCCAATCAGATTTGTTGTTTTTGGCTACCGTTTTACTGCATTCCATTCGTTTGTTGGAAATAACTACAAATCTATCGATTTCTTGATATGTAGTGAGAGCTGCTCAAATAAAAGGGAATTTAAAAATCTGCCTGTTTCAGAGTGAAGCGTGGCATTATAATTGTACATAAGTAGATCGTTATGCGCCGATGATTGCATCGTCTCAGAGCGGTAGGTTGTTTTTAGGGCTTCAAGCGCATAGCGCTGAAACCCTATTGTAATTGTTAGAATGGCCAAGGATCAGCCATCGCCACGTAAAACTGATTGAGCAGACCAAACCACAAGTCGTAGAGACTTGAAACTTGGAGGGATGGTTGTACATACACAGTCTACCATGTCACCAAGGCTCACCCCAATCGGCCTGAAGGGGGCGCTACAGCGGTCAAAAGTATGAAATTGTCTTATGTCGTTGAAGTGCTTGGCTCACGCCAGACAAAACGCACACCTCGGATTCGATAGTCACCTTGGCAAGTGTTTTTTTTTTTTTTTTTTTCGTGTATCGTGTATTTTGCGAACTAGTCCTAGGTTTTTCTGCTGATCAGAACCAAACCACTGCTAGAAGATTCTCCAGAGAGTGAATATCAATAATTATTTTTTTTTTAAAAAGTTGAACTTTCAAATCACCCTTGCAAAAGGGTGCCAAAACGTTTGAAAGAGGCATGGCAGCTTTTAATAAAATGGCTTTAACTTTTGAACTGTATTAGATATCTTTGCTTGTGTAAAAGCTGAATCTGTGACCACATGAAGAAAATCACAGAGCTTGGCCACTTGATGACACTGTAAGAGGGAAAAAACTGGAACATGAAGTGTTTTTTTTTTTTTTTAAGGGCATAATGATTGTATATTGCATGTTTTTTTTTACACATCGACACAGTATTCAAATCATACGATAAACCTTCTCATTCTGAACAACTTTACCTCTAGAACTACTGCTGTCAATCAAACAACTTGTTAAATGACTGAGAAGATGTAAAAAAAAAAAACTATTTTTGTGAACTAGTCCTAGGGTTTTCCACTCAGTCTGGAAAAAAACACAGACTCTCTAGGTCAATAATTGTCAACAAAATAAAATGTACTCTTTGGGAAGCTATAACAGGCTTGTTTAGAAAAGGGGCCTGTCTAAATATACCCAAAGCGCGTAAAGCCAAATGAAAACTCAAAACTTCGCAAAACCTTAAGGGTGGACCTTAACCTTACGTTTTAAGGGAGATCAGCCTATAGCTGGTGCTATAATAGTCATAAACATTAAAAACTATTTCTATGGTACATTACCTGGTACATTACCATAGTCATTGATTTAGGTGGTTACAGGCTTGTTGAATTGAATTGAATTAAAAACTTAATTATAATTATCAGATTACTGGATTACCAAAATAATTGTTAGCGACAGCCCTAGCCCTTTTCTTAATATGTGCTTAAATGCCTTAAAGCATTTGAACCCTTTTAATCACTGTTTTTTTTTTTTTTTGTAGTAATTTTTATAGTTGGTGTTAATTATAATTACTAATAATTATTTGGTAATAATAATAATTATGATAGCTTTCTCTTTCTCTATAAAACCAAATTGTACAGCCTTCCAAAATGTGTTTTTTTTTTTGTTTTTTTTTTTTTCCTTTCAAATCACGCAGCTCTAGTTACTCCCCTAGTAATCGGTATTGTAAAGAGTTTTCCTGCCTGATGGCCTTACTAAAGTTCAAATAAGTTCTATGCCCCTAGCTCACAGTAACATAATTTTTCTGTCACACGTTAATAGCGGTGTGTGGGCAGCCGAAGTGGTGTTGTGCCACAAACCGCTGAAGATGATGTTCGGGGAGGCGATGTCTCGCAGGTGTCAGCGACTATTTATGTCAGTCTTACAAAACGTCAGGAAGCAGCAGGTCCTCGGCCCTGTCTGGGAACACAGCAATGTTCTCGGGCAACCTGAGCTGACGCGCTCCAGATGGCTCATTGCTGGTTCTGTGTAATTCCAGACCAGGATCGTGAGCGAGCGCCTCTGTCATTACCGTCCATTTTTAACACTGCGGTGTGAGAGCCTGAAAATGGCTGTCTGATAACATCTAGCAAGGGTTTTGGCATGGATAAGGCACAAGCATTCAATAAAAGTCAAATTACACATTCGATTTCCAGTGCCATTTCAAGTGATCCTCGTGAAGAGTGCTCATGCCTGGAATGGAAAAATCATACCAGATTGATTCCAGCAGTGATAGTAATCACTAATATGCAGCTATCTGTGTAATAAGCTTGCCATGTCATCCAAAATTAGCCGTGCGACCATGACTGCATGAGAAATGCTAATATAATTGGACAGGACCTTTTATAGAAACCCCCAGCTTATGTATAGACTTTTTTTATGTCCCTGCACAGATAAATGACATGGAGCAGTCCCATATGTCCCTACACAGATAAATGACACAGCCGTCATTTGAATACAGATGAGCGCCATCCACGAGACGTTTCTGTGATCGCTTTTCTGCTCAGCCTTGGTGCTGCCGGTTTATTTTAGCCACAGATTCATCCAAGCAGTGTCCGGGTCGTTTCAAAACAGGTTTTCTACTTGACTAGGCCTTTGCAGCGCGTCTCCCCCAACACACAAAACACTGCTCCTCAGCCCTGAAGCGCAGCTGACATGACAACGCTTTGGCTGCTCACTCGTTCAGACAGGAGAAACAGATGAGGGAGATGATATGTCCATCCTTCTCGGCTACCTCTGGACTAAAGCCTCCCGGAGTCTCTGGATGCTTTGGCCACCGCATTACCTTTTACAAGCTCTTTTCCAAAACCTAGTGAACTATTGCTTACATAGGCAGCAGTGTCAGCATGTTGCAAAGCAAACTGTGCAGTCCTAAATGTAATATGTAGACTCTGCCTGCAATGCTGAATTTGTAGGCAGCTAAATAACCCACTGTTTAAAAAAAATTTCAGGTTTGTACGATTTTAAAAAGTGAGCCATTGAAGAGAAGAGATGTCATCACTGCCTTTCTGGGCCTTGAACGTGTCGGCAGCTTTCGGATTTCATCAGAAATAGCTTAATTTGTGTTCCAAAGATGAACGAAGATCTTAGGTTTGGCACCCGACATGAGGGTAAATAATTATTGACAGAATTTTCATTTTTGGGTGAACTATCCCTTTAATGCAGGAAATGTCTTTTAGGATTTCCTTATCAGGTAGTAGAGATATTTCTCCCTCAATTTTTTTTTACTCTTTTATCCTCTGCTAAATGGAGGAATGTATTGGGTGCAGTAGGCTGGATTTTCGATTTGAGTAAGACAGGTGCAGCTCCTCCTCCCTCTGTTAGAATGAATAACTAGTCTCACATCCAATTTATGCTCTGACTGTGTTGTTAAATGAACTCTGAAGGCCCGCAATAATATAGAGATTAAATTGGTGTCCCAAATTCAATTTTTAGCCATATGATTTCTCCTGGAATAAAGGAACTGCCTTGTTTGAAGTGACTTAGCTTGATAGAAGGACATATTGGCCAGACAGCATATGGGCTCTCAGTCACAGCTGAGACTGCTGTTGGAAGAGCTTTGCTCTTTCAACCTCTGTCTTTTTAGCTTGCTAGCATAGCAGTGGCTCCTTTTCTCTCCCTTTTACATTTTTCAAACCACAAAATGAAACTCCTAGCTGGAACTTTGTGCTTGTTAATTTATTGATGCAAAATGATGTATTGGCATAATAGAATTGAAGACAGTGTCATAAAATATTTTCCTGCTCAAGGTAGGAATCTCAATTCACTCTAGTCAAATTTCTACGAATTTTCATCAGATGATTGCATGTGTATTTCGACAGCCTCCCATAATTCAGCTGTGGAAAACAGACTTTAATATTCTATAAATTAAATGAGAGGTCCAAGAGGTTAATCTGAAACACTAGTTCTGTAGTTAAAGCCGTTGGCAGTGGCTCTGCTTATGAATGTTTATAAAAAAAAAAAAAGTCATATAATGGCATAATGTAGCTCAGTGCATTATGTTGACCAAGCTAATCGTTTAATGCGTAAAGGTTTCTGACTTTATAGCACTTGAATTTAAATGCTGCTCGAAAGTTGCTCAAATTGGCATAAATCGTCTTTTTTTTTCTGCCACCTCATGTTTGTTTAATATCCTTGCTTTTGATTCTTGCCTCAGTCACATTTAAATGAATTTTTGGAGCAGCGCCTCAAAATAATCAAACCTCTATTCATAATTGATATAATCTTATGATGAATACTAACGTTTTAATCACTGTTATGCGACCTGAATTTTATAGGTTTCATTATCTTTGAGCAGAAATGGTGCATGTAGGCAGAAAAGTGAAGACACGCGTTGAATTATAATGGACTGCCGCATTCTTGTTTTTGGCTTAGGTTTTCAAAAGCGGGTTTCAGCCTGTTCAAAAATAGATTGTAATTAATTGCCGATTAGCAGAGAGATTGATCAGGCCTTTGTTAGCCTGGAAAAGATTGTGATTGTTGCACAGGACCTTAAACCGTATACTACGGTTTGTTCTGTAACCCCAAACTCGGGCGGTCAATCTGGTTTCGACTTAACAGTCCAGTCCAGTCTGATTAGCCAGATGATTAACAATGCAGAGCACTGCTAAACAAACAAGCCTCTTCACTTTACTGAGCACGAGCTCATGGTTTTGAGTGTTGCGGTTCAAGCACGTATTTAATTATTCCACCCTCTCGTGACTACTTCACATGATGTGTCTGTTCTGAGCTTTTCTGCTGCATTTTATTAATAATACATTTCAGACCCCCCCCAGACTCTTGTTGTAGAGGTGATTGTACACAAGGCGAGCTGGCAGTAATAAGGTTTGACGTGTCAAGCTTTTGACATTTAAATTCTTAAACTTGAAGGCAAACATCTGAAGAATCTGTGAAAAGACAGATACGAACTCTTCAAGGCCTTACGGAGGAGAGATGGAACAGGAGACCCACACACACCCACACCTCTCTCTCCGTCTGTTCTCTTCCTCACGTTTTTCTCTTTGCCATGGGCACTCGGCAAGATTGACACCTGGTCTTGTTTCATGACAACTCCCTTCTGTTTTTTTCAAAAGTCTCTTAACTCGAACTGAGCCCTGTTTCTATCGTTCCTGTCGTTCTTTCACCTAACAGTGTGCATTTTGAAATTATTTTCGTCTTGCCGTCCCAGAATAATTTCCCTTTTTCATAAATAGCGATAACATTTGAACAGTAAGAGCAGATCATTACCATTTGACCTTTTCTGCAGCAATTTTCTTCTTTAGGAAATTCAGTGTAGGGACACCTGCTTGTTAAAGCAGAGCCTTAATGAGTCCTCGCTAACCTGTTGGCCTCCGGTTTTCCCAAATATTTACTAATGTTAATTAAGTTGGAGTCAAGAGTTCCTGCAGCTGCTTTTAAAAAAATATTTGAAAAGCCAGGTCACTTTTTAATGCAGATTTTCTCATTCACTTCAGAGTGCAGAAACGCAAAACTGACTTTGTCTGTTCCATTGTAACCTCATCTGAATGCGTAATTAAAGCGAGTCACACCACATGCAGTGCATCAAGGGAGCACTTTTCTGTCCCCGAGGCTTTTGCTAAATTTACAGCTCTCCATAAAAACGCAAATCTGTCACACATGGGCTGTCAGATGGTTTCCCCCATACCTGGTGCTTGATCATTTAGCTGTTAAAATCACATCCCTGCCTTTTCAGAGAGATGGATGAGGTACTTTTTTGCTGAAGCAATTTTAATTGCGTAAAGATTGAAACAGTTTGTCCATTTCAGAGCAAGTTTGCTGCACTCAATTTTACTCTTTTTGCTTAAAGGGACAGTTCACACAAAGGAAATTTTGGTCCTTTACTCAACCTTATGTCATTTTACACCTAAATTACTGGCTTTCTGGTATTATATGGTATTTTTTTTTGTCCATACAATGAAAGTCAGTGTGGCCCAGTAGAGATGTAATGATAAAAAAAATCTCATGATACGATAATAAATATTTCGATGTGAAGTCCACGATGCAATATTTATTGCGATGTTTAAAATAAAGGTAAATGGGAAGAAAAAAAAAACACGGAAAATTGTATACATTTTAAAGAAGTTCACTTCCAAAACAAAGATTCACATATAATTTACTCACCCCATTGTCATCCAAGATGTTCATGTCTTTCTTCAGTCGTAAAGAAATTGTTTTTGTGAGGAAAACATTTCCGCATTTTTCTTCATATAATGGACTGATATGATGTCTTCTCTAGCGTAACGATCGGTTATTTTCATAAAAATAATACAATTTATATACTTTTTAATGTCAAACACTCGTCTTGTCTCATTCTGCCTAAACTGTTTTTGATCTGGGTCATGACAGTTAGGGTATGTTGAAAAACTCCCATCTCATGTTCTCCCTCAACTTCTAAATCTTCCTATATCGCTGTTTTACCTTTTTTGTTAAGGGTGTTTGATCATCTTTGCATGTTTATTTGCAAAGACTGGGTCTTTGTGTTTTGTTTATGAAAATAACCGATCGTTTCGCTAGATAAGACCCTTCTTCCTCGGCTAGGATTGTGTACAATCGCATTGGGATCGTTTGAAGCCACATTTAAACTGCATTTTTGGTGAAATCGGGACACCATATCAGTTTATTATATGAAGAAAAATGCTGAAATGCTTTCCTCAAAACCCATAATTTTTACAACTGAAGAAAGACAGACATTAACATCTTGGATGACAACGGGGTGAGTACATTTATATGTGACCCTGGACCACAAAACCAGTCATAAGGGTCAATTTTTTGAAATTGAGATTTACACATTCAACAACCAAATAAATAATCTTTCCATTGATGTGTGGTTTGTTAGGATAGGACGATATTTGGCCGAGATACAACTGTTTGAAAATCTGGAATCTGAGGGTGCAAAAAAATCTAAATATCACCTCTAAAGTTGTCCAAATGAAGTTCTTGGTAATGCATATTACTAATCAAAAATTAAGGTTTGATATATTTATGGTAGGAAATTAACAAAATATCTTAATGGAACATGATCTTTATCTTTAAAAAAAAAAAAATCAATAATTTTGACCAACGCAGTGTATTGTTGGCTATTACCCATATATAACCATGCTACGTTTTGTGGTCCAGGTCACTTATTGTAAAACAATTGCACTGTAAGATTAATAAAAAAATATTTTGTGTTGCGCTACAGTAGGGAAATTACAATGCTACTTTCCTCATTCTACACTTGAAAGAGATATTTTGAAATTGGACTGCAGTAGCATTACTCATTTAAACCATTAGCTGTCAGCAATTCATACTGTACTTTTAAGCATTTATTTTGACAGAAACGACAGTAGAGCTTTTATTTTGACTGAAAAGTCCAGCTTCAGTGAAAACGGGCTTGCAAAAACGCGTCTCAAATCTAGTGAAATGCTGTAATCATTTGCCACAAAAAACTGGTGGCCGTTGCGTTCCCAAACGTGTATTAAACTCACAGTACATGCGATTTAAAAGAGTTCACTGCATTCACTGTGAACTGAGCCGTTCTGAGGCATGGAACACACGATCATGAGCTGATCACCTGAACGAAGTGCGTGTTTCGATTTGAATTCGATTTACTTTCGGTTTTAATTCGTTTGACAATATACCACAGCGTAATGACCCCATACACAGCTTTAAAGACCTTTTATGTTAAAATAAGAAGTTTAAATGTATATTAAAAACTACACTTTTTGCCTGAAAGATCTGTTGTTTCATATCGTCATGTGGTCATGAATATTGATAATACCGTTACATCCCTATCGTCCAGTGTTATTTGGACCCCAACAATTTTAAAAATATTTTTTGTCTTCTGTAGAAAGAGTCATACGGATTTGGAATAACATGAGGGTGAGTGATGGGTGAACCATTCCTTTTAAAGCAGTAGCCACTAGAGAGACTAGAGGCATTGCTACTCTAGTCCACATGACAGTGATGGATCACGAAAACTTCAAATTTCATGTAAAAAATCTGTTAAAATCACCAAAAGGCTTATCCCTAGTAGCTATTCTTCCTTGATGCTGACCCCAAATGATGAAAAGTTACTGCGACTATTACACTAGAATATTATTGTGCCGTGATTAATGAAATAACATAAATCTCTGTTCTTGTTATAGTGTATAAAAGCCTGTCACATGGGCATTGCTTTTAAACAGTGATTATTCAGCTATGCAATACACCCTCTAGTCAAATGGCTTTTAGTGTTTGTCGCTTGGATTTGTTTTGTTTTTTTTGTTTTTTTTGTTTTTTTTGTGCGATCGGGGTGTTTGGCAGTAAATGTTAAAAGCACTTTCCACTTACTGCTGTAAATATGATGGAAAAGAGAGAGACTTGATAATCCTTTCTGAATTGATCACTTTAGCCAAAGATTTTAAACAGTAGACCTTATTATTCACACTTTAGAAGATGGTGCTCACATTATAACCCATCCAAATACCAAGCCTTAAATGGCATTTTACTGCTTTGCCATAAACTGTAAAAAAAAAAAAAAAAAAAACTACAGGTAAATCATTTATTTCTTTGTGTGTGTGTGAGTGTGTTCTGAAAAGCATTTACCACATAGTACAGTCATGCGTGTCGCTGTGTGCGATTTAGCACCTGGGCAGGTCTGAAGCTGACCTGACCTCTTATAAAATTTAAATACGAGTAGATAAAATGCGTGTTTGAGGGATGGAGGCGTGGCGCTCAGAGGATTTATGCCACACTCTATGCAGTCTCAATGCCTGTTCCATGTTGGGAGACGCGTGTGTGTGTCTGAGAGAAAGAGAGACAGAGCGCAAACCACTGATGATTCCATTATTTTCATTCATCGCTCTTATCCTCGTGGGTCTTAGACCACTGCTGTCGGCTGCTGCAGAGCTGTGGCATCACTCCGTGACTGACAGTTTCTATTAAGGCCCGTTGAAGTCTCAGACATGTTGTAGAGCATTTAAACGACAGCTCAGCTCAGTGTTGAAGGTTATTGTAGTGCCGTTTCATCCCTTTCAGGATGCTAAGTGACCTCTGCTGTGCCTTGTCATTTGTCCTTGTTGCATATGTATTTAACAGCTTTGTTTCGTCATGCGTAGAAGTAACATTCTCCGTTTTCTGTTTGAAAAGATAGCACTTCGCCACAGCACACACACTGAACGGTTATAACGATGACTATAAAGGTGGTAATGTCCTGTATATAAGTCGTTGGCCACTTTAAATGCACCAGCTCTTTAAAGAAGAGACAAAATCGATTGTCTGTTGTTATAGTTGTGGTATGGAGATCCTTATTCTTATAGAACTAATTGACAGAATGATGAACATTAACTATAAGTTATGTTTTAACTTGGTTGTTGTTCTTGGTGTAAATGACCTTTAAAGGAACACTCCACTTTTTTTGAAAATAGGCTCATTGTCCAACTCCCCTGGAGTTAAACAGTTGAGTTTTACCGTTTTCGAATCCATTCAGACAATCTCCGGGTCTGGGTGTAGCACTTTTAGCATAGCTTAGCGTAGATCATTGAATCTGATTAGACCGATAGCATCTCGCTCAAAAATGACCATATATTATGACGATATTTTTCCTATTTAAAACTTGACTCTTCTGTAGTTACGTCGTGTACTAAGACTGACGGAAAATGAAATGTTGTGATTTTCTAGGTCAATATGGCTAGGAACTATACTCTCATTCCGGTGTAATTATCAAGGAACTTTGCTGCCGTACCATGGGTGCAGCAGGCGCAATTAACTTAATTAACTAAACATTTAACATTCAGTTTTTAATTGATTACCTAACATGAAACACATACAGAACATTTGTTCACAAGACTTTTGAGAACTGGATGTGGTAGGCTAGAGTTTGTTTTACAAAATAAAAATATTTAAATTTTCTAAGACACGTTTTGTGATCAAAAGGGACTATGCGAGGGAGTGACAATGGCCATGGATGTTTAGTGATTCACACCTGAGAGACAAAAGGCCCTCCCCTAATGGCCCATCAATGAGACTCTGACTGTCAGGTAAGAAACAATGTGAGAAGATTGAAAGAATGGGGTTTTAGATTATCTGTATTTTATTTACAACACCGTATCATCAAGACGTACATAATGAAGGTCAAAGAACACTGATCTGACCACAGAGATGTCAACACACGTTGTGTAATTCCTGAAAACTGTTTTCTGAATTCTGTTGAACAAGTGAAACAAGTAAATAATACCTGATACTTAAGTGCTTGCAAAACTCATCAGTAGTCAAGAAACTTGTTTTAGCATAGAATATCAGTGTAGTCGAACATCTATTGTTGGTACAGCGCCCTCAGAGGAAAACAGAAGAGGCAAGCAAAGTCAGCAGGATTCATCTGTTCTGCAGGTATCAGATCACAAACAACTAAAACAAAAAAAACATCTGTGAGCATGTTAATATCAGGAGAAAGTTAAAGCATCCTTGCTTAATAAAAGCATTAGTTTTAGAATTTCTATCCCAAAAAATAATCATATAGGTATCTGGTCACTAAAATAAATAAGTAAATGAATAAATCAGTGAGTATGTTGATAGGCCAGGAGAATCTATATTGTTACATTCGCAATCACTAATATTGCCCATGGGATTTTATAGCATGCGTCATATACACACATGCTTTGTATTTTTATTATTGTACAGTACAAAAACAACATCTGAGAAACTAAAAGCACATTATGTACACGTTTGAGCAGATATTTGCAGACAGTAAAGATTAGACATTACTTTTATATCGTCTAAACATTAGCCCTAATTTTGTCAATTTGTTTATGAAACATAAAACATTCCTGACGCCTTACAGATGCATTAAAGTCATATTTCAAAATGTTACATTCGATTTCACACATTTTAGTCAGGAAATGTAGTTTTGGAAAAGTCCAACTAATAAATGCGTTCAAGTTTGTCGCAACAACACGTTATCTAATGCCAATAAGAAACATTACTTACACCATATAAGAGATCTCTTCTGCTGACTGTAGCTGCGCT